>APFE030213637.1:0-21401 GCA_000404065.3 Pinus taeda | reverse complement strand
TAAATTTCAATAATAAAAAAATTATTTGAAAATTAAATTTTTAATATAGTTTTTTTATGAAGAACCCAAAGAACCCAAAAAACCCGAAGAACCCAAGAACCCAAGCACACGAAGAACCCGAAGAACCCAAGAACTCAAGCACCCGAAGAACCCAAGAACCCATTAAAGGAAAAGAACCCAAATTTTTTTTTATGAAGAGCCCGGTTCTTCTGGGTTCGTCTGGGAAGAACCCGTACCCGAATCCGGTACTTGGGTGCGGGAACCCGTGACGGGTTCGAGAACCCCACCCCCGAGTGCGGGTACTCGTGCAACACAGTGGTGATCATTATGAACAAGCCACCTCCATCATCATGGGAAAGTGCTCCATGATCAAGAATCCATCCTCATCATCAAGTGGTCCATCAACAACATGATGTCATGGTCTAGGATGTCGACATCAGCTCTCAAAATCATGCTAGGATGATGTCATATAGAAAAGAGGTAACATCTTCATAAAATGAATGTATACCATCCCCTCCAAAGCAATCGCACAAAGTCATCATCATCAAAGCCTTCATCCACACAAGGCAACATCCATCAAGAAGGGTACAAAGCCAACTTGGGGATATCTTGTGGGTCTTGGGGTACATCTTCCATGGAAACAATGTCCTAGCTCCAATGGTTAGCGTCCAAGGTGTTGGAGGGAGCGGAAGACATGATCAATGCAGCGAAATCATCACATGGCCCAAAGTCCCTTAGAAAGAGTGCAACAACCTACTTGCAAGTTCTCTATCAAAGGGTCAAGGTCAATGAACGTCCTCTCTAAAGTGTTGAAGAAGCATGCTGAGATACCTCAAGGGATGGCCAATGGAACCTGGAGCAAGCACCTAAGGCAACTCATGGAATCAAGTGAGATCATCCTCAAAAGTACCTCAAACCATAAGTGTATCAGAGTGGGCCATATTTAATGGAACAAAGCATTAAAGTACATCACACAAGCCTTATCATCAACTGTTTTTCTAGCTTAATAATTGTAAACAAGTCACCCACTTAAGTATGGGGTGGTTATCAATGGGCCCTATTAGGTCTTGCAACCTCAAGGGGAGGAATAGTTCCTAGGTCGGACCATCAATCAGAAGGTGCAAGTAGAACATTGAAATGCTTTGGTTTTTGACTTCGTGGAAGATGCCATCGTGGGATACCATCTATGCAACCAATGTCCTTGAGTAATATGATGTGAAAAGGGAGGAATCATTAGACCTAAGTTACCCCTTTCCTCACCCTATTTTACCCCCCATTAAGCGCGCCTTTTTCTTTAATGATCTTCTTTTTCCTTGCATGGACAACTTGGGTTACAAGCTTCAATACATGTTACATGTATCAATCACCCCTTAAAGATGCAATGGCTCATTGCGCATCGAGGTTGGGATGGTCAAATGTTCCTTTTATTTAAATAGATCATGATAAGTGAAAAACTGGGTGATGGCTAATGAGGGGAGTAGATTTCAAGTTAGGCTTTTGTCCACACACTTTCATTTGTCCCATCCATCCTTTGTCTGTTAACATTTTTCTTTTAGTGTGACGATTGTTGATGTTTGTGCTCGGGCAAGTACTTCAACATAGACCTAAGTGTCTATGCATGCAGAAGTCACCCAAAGTCTCCTTGGGACACTTACTCAAGTATTGAGTAAGTTGCTATTGTAACTTAGCCTAACTCTAACTTAAAAAGCACATAATTAATTACGTTTACTATTGAGCTAAAGAAACCTAGGAAAAGTAAAGTATTATTTTAGTGATTATGTTTAAATATCAACCATTGATCTCAAGTGAGGGGAGATCTAATCTCGGCCATCCATCACTTTGGAGATTAGGGTTAGGGATTTAGCCCAACAAAAAATTATAAAAGAAAGACTAAGGAGAGGAGAAGGACATACCATATAGCAGCACAAACCATTGAGAGAGAGATTTTCTCAAGCAAGGAGTGAGATACTCAAGTGTGACAAATCTATGTTTTGATCAACTGGATCAAATCCAAGATATGTTCTAATTGTATTTTCCTCAACTAGGGAATTATCCCTAGACAAAAGCCCAAGTAGGTTCAGATTATTAAGTTAATGAAGAATTATTGATTGTGCAAAATTTGTATGTGTCACATCAGATTGAGATTGTTTAATATTTGTGCTTCTGTTGAATAAACGTGTTAAGAACCTAGTTGTGCTTTTATTCAATAGATCAATAATAATCTGCGAGGAATTAATTGTCGAGTGCTAGGTTCAGAATTCAACATGGCATCAGACTCCAAAGCATGAACTCTGAGAAACTAGTCTAATTTTTTTTAGGTGCTAGGTTCATACATGCATTGTTGGGACTCGGTTTAGCTACGATTGTACGAGGCGCAAATCTAAAAACCTTTTCAAGCCAAGAATCAAAAGGCCGAAGGACATACATTATGCGATGGTTAAGTTTGTATAGCAGCTGAGTAAAGAAGGAAACTAACAAAAAAATGCAATTGAGTAGGCCATGAAGGGGGATAGCCAAAGTGGCTAACAGCCCAAGGTTGTCAGACCTACCGCCAAACCTGATAGGCTAACAACAGGAGCCCGCAAAAGGGAATCTGCAAAACCCAAGTGAAAGAAGGACGTGCTACGAGTTGAATGGCAAGAGCAAGGATCGAAGGTCGTGGGGCAGATAATTAAGGGAGCTCAGACAATAGTCGATCAGTAGTCTACAAAGCATAGTTTCCGTCGAGCAACAACTTTAAGCAACAAAGGATAGATGCCATCAAGCAACAACTTTAAGCACGACGGGGAAACTGCACCACAACCACCGAGCTAGAGTTAGTGTGAGGTGCAGGCTACAAGGACATGAGTGGCCAAGGAGAACAAGTTGTGTCGAGATAGAGAGTACCAACAATGGGAAGATGCCATAGCCGCAGAGGAAAGACAAAGCATCTGTCATGCATGCTCAAAGGTTGTAGAGGAGACATAGTTGAGCCCTCTGCCAGATCTCAACAATGAAGGTGTTAGGGCCGCAAAGGAACTATTGAGGGTCACAAGATAGCCAAACCGCAACAAGAAGCCACTATAAGAGAATGGGTCCATCAAAAGTGGAGCTGGGCAAAAGAAATTAGTTAGTTGTTAGCAGAAGGTTGAGGCCACGAGGTCGGAGGATGCATGAAGGTCTGCAAGTCAATGAGAGTTGCTAAGGCCAACACCGGACCACTAGAAAAGTACCCAGCGACAGGCTACATGAGTGGTATTTGTTAAAATTGGCAACTAGGGCCAAAATCCATGTGGGTCAGCTTATTTATGGCAGCTGATATTTTTATTGGATCCCTCTCATCGAGAGGTGTAGGATTGATCCTAGGATCATCCGATTCTGATAGGTATTTATGGAGATATGAATTTATTTTGATTATGTAATTATTATCAAGCTGACCAGCTCTTATGTAGGCTCTAGAAGCCCAAACGTCATGTCTATTCAACCTATATGTTTTTGGTATAAATAGATGAGGATTTGATGTCATTTGGACACACATTCTTAAGGTGATCTCCTCTCCACGTCTTGGGTTTTTGGAGGAGAGAACCAAAAGAATACGCTAGCCTAGAAGAAGCCCTAGCTGCAGATAAAGTCCTAATCACAGTCAACGTGTTGCCCTCAAAGTGATGCCCTAATTCGTGTCTATGGAAACATCTATACGCAGGCAATGGAGATGCAACGGACATGCTGTAATGGAGATACCTTCATATGTTGTCTAGAAACCCTAATGTAGTCAAGGAAGCACTTATACAATGTCCAGAAGACTTGTTCACACAGCCATAAAAGAACAGAACTCACGCGTGAAAATAATCGGATGGTTTCGCTGTAATGAGGATTCCACGCAGCCCTAACTACAACCACGTGATGGATGTTGTACACTGTTCTTTGATGATGTTATACGCTGGTCATATAACACATGGAGAGATCTCATACGCAGAAGCCCCATCACGCAACACAGTCAAGGGAGAACGCAGCATCATACGCTATCCAGAAGCCCCAACACGCAACACATTCAAGGAACACGCAACGCAATCAAGGGATGAACGCAGGTGGAATCATACGCAGCAACTTCAATCATGGTTATACGTTGTTCAATGAAGACCTTACCACACAGTCTCTACACGTTGAGCAGACAATCGATACGCTGGACCTTATCCACATTATCTATGCGTTGTTCAATGAAGACCTTACCATGCAGTCTCTACATGTTGAGCAAACAATCGATATGTTGGACCTTATCCACATTATCTATACGCTGTTCAATGAAGACCTTACCACGCAGTCTCTACACGTTGAGCAGACAATCGATACGCTGGACCTTAGCCACATTATCTATACGTTGTTCAATAAAGACCTTACCACACAGTCTCTACACGTTGAGAAGACAATCGATACACTGTTCTATGATGGAAACTCATACACTGTTATGTATATGTAGAAAAATCAACGCTGTTATGTATACCATGTCATGTATACAACACAGTCATGGCAATACACTACTATATATATGCAAAGACTGATATATAACGCATCCGCTGCAAATGAACATATATACGCATATGGCAGTATGAGCAGCATGATGCATATGGGCAGTATGAGCAGCATGATGTATATGGGTAGTATCAGCAGCATGATGCATGATGTATGAGATCATGAGCATCACAGTAAATGTAATCATGAGCATGGGCAACTTGATGGTGGACAAGACCATGGAAGAAACAGAATGATGTATGAATGAACTGCATGATGCATAATGATGCATGATGACATGGAGCATGAGAACATGGACATGATGCACAGCAGCATGCTGATAATATACATCTGTAAGGACAGCAGCATGATGATGAATAGGGCTGCATAATAATGGAAAATGCAGAATAATGGGCAGCATGATGATGAAGGCAGATGAGATGGTGCTCCACTGTAAGGTGCAGCTAATGGACGAAATAGATAGCTGAAGCCGTCACCTTAGAGAATCAGTTGAAGCAGAATGTCTTCAACTGATCTCATGTATCATTGTTATAGGAGATGATCTATGCTCTGATCTAGATAAGTCAAAGGGTTGACTTCTGTTGTAAATGTACTATCTCCCTCTCTCTTTCTCTGCTGAAATTTGAAGAACATAAAAGAAGAATTGATCAAGGGATTCCCCACACATTGTAGGGTTTGTCCTTGGCTAGCGCCACATCTTGTGTCCTCTTGTCTTGGCTTGTCTTCTGCGATTTATATTTGTGTTCTATCTACATTTTATCTTAATGTTGATGTGATTGCTAACTGTGAAAATTTAAATAAATTGCTCTAGCATAGAACATACCAAAAATTAACAGTATTTCAATCAATCCACACAGGGAGGCCTCTAGGGTACAACATGAGCTAGCAGTAGATTACTTTCAGATTTGGGGGCCTAAAGGGCCATGAAGATTTATTTAGTGAAATGTGCTTGATGGACTAAGCATATATCTTATGCAAGATCTGGTGAAATCACTGCAATGGGTCTTCGGTTTGAAGACAAGTGAGATGGAGCCTCTAATTCCCTACCTTGTAAGGCTAGGGTCACCTTGGTTCTCAAGGAAAATGATATTTAGGAGATTGTTGAGAAGGTGATCTTGGAGCCAACAGATGCCAACCAGAAGGCCACCCTAGCTAAGAGGGAGATAAAAGCACAAAGGGTACTCTTGGATGCAGTGAAGGACCATTTGATCCCTCACTTGTCCGAGAAGAAGTAAGCAAAGAAGATGTTCAATGCTTTGGTAGGTCTATACCACGGCAAGACCATTAACAAGCAAATGGGGTTGAAGGACAAGCTCCAGTCTACATAGTTGACTAGATCTAACACAATGATTAGTTACTAATGAAGATCACTCAAATCCATGATCAACTCGCAAGAGTGGGCGAAATGGTGGATGGCACTGAGTTAGTGAAAGTAGCATTTAACGGTTTCCCAAAGATGTGGGATATGTTCGTCAATGGAATCTATGCTCAATAGAACCATCCCTCATTAGAGAGGCTATTAGATGACTGCATCCAAGAGGATATGAGGGTGTAGTCAAAGGCAAGCTTAGCAAACAAGAAGGTGATGAGGACCTAGCTCTTATCAGTAAGATAGTGAAGAGCAAAGGAAAAGGTTCGAGGGGGAGTGAGGAGTTAGACTCACGGTCGAAGGAGGACTTGATTAAGGTCAAGTGTTTTGCATGTCATAAGACAAGACACTATGCTTCACCGTGTCCAAAGAAAATGAAGGGAAAAAAAAGCACGTAGTAAACTATAGTTGCATCAGCAGAGGCTCAGGTAGAAGAGTTTTCCAGGAAGTTCAAAATTGAATTCTCACTTGTTTCCCACCTTTCCTTGAGCACCATACCAGTTTGTGCATGGCTACTAGATAGTGGAGCCACACAACATATGACAAGAGCATGAGGTTTGGAAGTTCAAAATTGAATTCCCACTTGTTTCCCACCTTTCCTTGAGCACCATACCAATTTGTGCATGGCTACTGGATAGTGGAGCCACACGACATACGACAAGAGCATGAGATTTGTTTAACAACCTTACAAAGTGGGACTCGGAATTGCATGTGGAGTTTGGTGTTGATACCAAACATGTAGTGAAGGGGGTTGAAACAGTGATATTCCAACTTGATTTAGGAGGCAAGTTGGAAGTGAACAACATGTTATAGGTGTCGAAACTCTGGTGGAGTTTGCTCTCAATCTCTATGATAGAGAAGAAGAGATTTTTTGTAGCGTTCTAGAACCAATTCCCACTCCTGGAAATGGCCTCCCTACTCCCCGAGCCCAGCGGAACCAGCCTGCTCAAGCACTAATCAAACCCATGGGATCTAGCTCAAGCAATGGTCATGCAATTGGAATTAGAGAGGGCAACTTGTATAGGCTAAAGGGCCAGCCTATTCGTGCAATGGCAAGAATCTCAACAGTGATAAAGAACAAGGAGCAGGAATCTTCGAAGGTTGAGCAGTTCATAGGGACTCGACCTTTACGTTTAGTTGGGGATGAGCAGTTAGAAAAAGTCGTTCCAAGTCTGTCAAGAAGGTCTCTTGGTATGAGATACCTTACAAGATGTTCAAGAGCGGGAGGCCTCTAGGAACAAGTCCAAAGGGAACAGGTCTTAGAGGATGATTCCAATCATAGTGGCAGTGAAGACTTCCAGTTCAGAGGGAACATTCATGGCAACGGATGCAGATCTAGGACCAAAGCCAATTCTAGGTAGCAGAAGTACCTCCCTCCCTAAGAGGGAGTGTTGATGTTTGTAGCTCAAGTAGGTACTTCTGCACAAGCCTAAGTGTCTAGGCATGCAAAAGTCACCACAAGTCTCCTTAGGACAGTACTCAAGTATTGAGGATGTTGCTATTGTAATTTAGCCTAATTCTAACTTAGGAAAGGAACATAATTAATTATGTTGGTTGGTAAGGTAAAGGAACTTGGGAAAAGTAAAGTATTTACTTTAGTGATTATGGTTTAATCTCAACCGTTGATCTCAAGTGAGGCAATATCTAATTTCATCCATCCATCACTTTGGAGATTAGGGTAAGGGATTTAGCCCAATGAAAGATTATAAAAGCAAGGCTAAGGAGAGAAGTGGGATACACCATATAGTGGCACAAGTCATTGTGAGAGAGATTTTCTCGAGTGAGAAGTGAGATACTCAAGTATGTCGTGTCCAAGGAAGGTGAAAGGTTACAGAATTGGAGTTCCAGAGCAGCCAAGCAGATCAAGGACAAATCTATAGCCTAATTATCTGGATCAGATATAGAGTATGTTGTAAATGTATTTTCCTCTATTGAGCCATTATCCCAAGATGGGAGCCCAACTAGATTCGAATTAATAAGTTAATGAAGAAGTGTTGATTGGGAGAAATTTGTATATGTCACGTGATGGAGATTGCTTAATATTTTTGCTTTCAATGAATATGTATTAAGAACCTAGTTGTGTTTTTATTCAGTAGATCAGTAATAATATGCTAGGAACTAATTGTCGCATCCTCGATTCAAGATTTAACAATTATATAGGCTTTTAACTTTATTTCAATTGCATCAACCTCTTAAGGCCATGTTTTCAGATCTTGTTAGGGGAAACCAAAAAATGTGAGCAGTAAGTAATCAACCCGAGGAAGGGAAATGGGGCAAGGGAAAGGGTGGAAAGTGGTAAATATGGATTAACATGGACACACATCATCAATCAAGACCTCCTATTTGTGCCCCTCCTAGATAGTGGAAAGAAAAGGCCTCAAGGAGTGTCACACTAGGCTAGGCGCAAGAGATAACCACTAATGTGTGGCAGGGGAACAAGGATACATTCAAAAGCAATCAATCATCCAATTTAACATGTGATTCACACTGGAGTGCCTCAAACTATTAAATGAAAGCACTTGATAAAAAAAATGGTTTGTGTACCTCATATATGAAGACCCACCTTAATTGGGCAAACTATCTAGATGAAAGAAAATCATTACTAGAGAGTGGCTTAGAGGCAACTATGGGTGGTTATCTATGGATAAATGTGGGGTGGCTAGCTAGCAAGTTAGATCAGGGGGGTGGAGATTTTCCCTGGGGGTTACCCACAATCTATTGGGCATCTATTTCCAACTCACAGACATGGACATGTGCTCACCGTAGATTGCATGATTGTTAATTTTAGATAACAATGGTATGTTCTATGCTTGCAACAATTACTTCAATGTCCTTTTATTAGCCCAATGACAATTTCCACTTAATTTCCAATAGCAATCACATTAACCATTAATCACATTGACAATAATTGTAGATAGAACACAAACAATAAATACAGAAGACAAGCAAAGACAAGAGAACACCATAATTTGGCTAATGCCAGGGAAAACCCCCAAGATCGGGAAAACCATTGATTAATTCTTCTTATTATAAATATCAAATGTTCAGTGGAGAAAGAGAGTACAATAATACAAAGTCAAAGTCAAAATTGACTTGCCAAATCACTATCCAAAACAACCCTGTCAAATCTGCAACTTTTCCCTTGGACAACCGTAGTCAAATCAACCCTAACCAGAAAATCAACAACAATTAAAGTCTGGTCAAACTTCTCCAAAATAGCTCGGTCAAAGGAGAGAGGAACTTTGCCTCTCTTGCTGATCAAAGTCAGACCAAAACAATCATCCAAACAATAGTCAAACTTGGTCAACTTGAAGTCAACTCTATAGTCAAACAAGCTTGCGGTCAACGCAAGTCAAAGTGCTCCTTTTGCCTCAGTTTTTGTGCCCAAAAACTCGGCCTGCCCAAACAAAAATTCTCCCAAAAAAATCGCAATCAAAGGAGATCAAATAGCCCTTGGTCAATGCTGGTCAAACCCTACAACATATATGAAATTGGGCCTCCTAAAATTCATCCTCTTTTCTACCCCACATGTGAAAAGATCAGTTGCCCAATGAGGTGTACGAACCAATCAAATGAGGAGAGAGAAGAATGTGTGAGTTGATGGCGTGCCAAATGAGGTTTGAGGTCATCCTTATTTATACAAGTCATTGAGGGTCAAAAGACATGTTTGTTGGGCTTCATGAACCTACATGATGATGTGGTCGATCTTGACAATTTACACGTGTGGGCTTGACCTCAAAAACATATTTCTCCTTGTCCAAATTTAGTGATCATTAGGTCGATTTTGGTCCTCTTAGAAAGAGGAATTCACTGTAATAATTACCTCCATCAAATGAGTTGTCCAAAGTGGAATTTGGCCGTAGTTGCCAATTTTAACAGTCTCTCTCAACTAGGGAGAATTCCACTTGCCAATATCTGACCAACAATCATCATGCCATCCTATCATTATGAACCATCTCTGCATCTAGTCTCAACTCTACTGAACATTGATATAGATAATAAAGAAGAATCAATCGAGAGTGAGTCACGAGCCCTTACCCCTCTCCACTGAGAAAAGTCAGTCCATCTATAGTGCTATGGTCCCTATCCTCTTTTCCCAACTCATTGGTCAGATGAAAGGTACTTCCCAAGAGTCGTGGACTACATGGGTAGGATGTATGTTGGGGCATCCACAGGAGAAGGTGAACCACTCATCCTGCTCATATGCCATAGAAGAAGGTAAACCACTCATCCTATGCATATATCATCAAGCGTAGGGGAAAGTGAAACACTCACCCTACACACGTGTCATCAATCGTAGGGCAAGGTGAACCACTCACCCTACACACATGTCAACCATCATAGGGGAAGGTGAATCACTCACCCTATGCTCACATATATCATCATGGGGTATCACAGGGGAAGGTGAACCAGTCACCCTATACACTATGTACCTATGGGGGAAGGTGGACTAGTCACCCTATGGTCGCTCATAGCTCCAACAAGTACCCCAGGCCCCCAGGAGCTCCTAGAGCTCAATGTCCAACTCAAGTGAGACCCTCATGGGAGGTTCCTTCCACGACTCCAAGTCTCTTTCGGAAGGTTAAGAACTTGACCTTCCCAAAGGGCTTTGTGAGGATTTCAACAACCTATTCATCAATCCTGATGTGTTGGAGCCTTATTGCTCCCTGTTGTACCATATACCAGATAAAGTGGTCCTTGATATCAATGTGCTTGGAGCGGTTGTGGAACACGGGATTCTCCGAAAGGCGAATCCCACTCTACTTATCGCAATAGATAACAATGGTATCCAACATGTGCTCAAAAAACTCACTGAAGAGCTTCCTCAACCAAGCAACGTCACAATAGGCCATGCTAGCTGCAATAGATTCGGCCTCGGTGGTGCTTAGAGCAATTGATTTCAGCTTCCTGCTCATCCACGAAATCGAAGAAGATCCCAATAAGAACTAACATCCTAACATGCTCTTTCTATCCATCACATTGCCAACCCAACCATGAAGATATCTTAATAGATTCTTTGCAAGAATTCAATGTATGTGATGAGGCTCAACCATAAATTGACTCAAAATATTTACAGTGAAGCATATGTCCAGTCGGGAGTTTACCAAGAACATCAGGGACCCCACAAGTTGTCTATACTTAGAAGGGTTTGCCAATTCAGGCCCAACAACACTTCCACATAGCTTCTTGAAGTTGAGTTCCATCATAGTAGACACAAACTTGCATTCCACCATCCCACATCTCTCTAGCAACTTCACAATGTATTTTCCTTGAGAAAGGAAAATCTCGCCTGGCTTTTGCCAGACCTCTAGGCCTAGGAAGTAATGCATTAGCCCTAGGTCCTTCATCTCGAACTTTGAAGTCAACTCACTCTTACATTGATAAATGAAAGCGTCTACACCAGTAAGAAAGAGATCATCGACATAAAGGACCAAAATAAGAGACATGTCCTTTTCAACCTTAAAGTATAGCTTTGGATCAACATAACTTCTTATAAATTCCAACTTCATAAGATAATTGTTAATCCTTTCGTACCAAGCCCTAAGGGGTTACTTCAACCCATAGAGGGATTTCTTTAGCCAATAGACAGGTGTCCTTTTATCTTGTACTCCAAACCCTTGAGGTTGTTCCAAGTAGACTTCCTCCTTAAACGAGCCACGCAAAAAAGTAGTTTTGATGTCCATTTGATGTAGGCTCCATCCTTGATTGGCAGTGTTGTCGCACAGATTGTCACGACAATGCTCAAACCGGGGGCTGTCACCCTGATCCCCGATCTCTCCGTTTAAGCCGTCTCCCGTGGCTAAGGGGGGTTAGACCCTATGGGACAATGGATAACCAACTATGGACCAGTTGGGTTGGGAGACACAACAAGGGGAAACAAGCACTTGATTAATTTTATAAGTTAATGTGCCCGTGCCTATGGAGTCAATGATTAGATGATTATTTATTAAATATTGTAGAAATATGAACCTTGTAAAACAATCATCTATCATCAAATAATCCAAGCAATGCAAAATATTCACTAAATTTACAATGCTTTAACGATGATCCAGCGATTAAATTTCTAAAGATTAAATGCTTTAAACAACCATAAAGTTCAAATGCTAACCAGTTACCATTTTTACATAGCTAACTCCAAATAAACATTAAGCACATTTAACCATAGGGAAATGGAACATAGAGACACCAAAAATGAATTTTTCAATTTTTTGTTAAGCCTTTTCAAAATATTTTAATTTTTAAATATTTTTTATGATTCTAAGCTAAAAGATCAAAATAATTAAAATCCTATATTAAAATATAATCTAAACGAAAATCTAATAAAAATAAAAAGGAGTTGTTTTAAGCTTTTATGAATTTTTTTATTTTTTATTTTATTCTAAAATAAAATAAAGACTAAACTAAACAAAACTATAACAAAAATGAAAATTAAATCTAAATTCTAAAAATAAAACTCAAACCTAAATATAAATCAAATAAAAATCTAAACTAGATCTAAAATTTAATCCTAAAAGAAAGCTAAAAAAAACTTTTTATGCCCTTTTTTAATTTTTAATTTTTTATGAGATTTTTAATATTTTTAAAATCAAAATTTTAAAAAATTAAATCTAAATTTAAGTCTGAATCTAAAACTAAAACTAAGATTTAATAAGTCTAAACAAAAAAAAAAGAACTGACATCTAATGTATGCAACAAAATGAGAATATAATAAAAAAATAAATCCTAACCTAAAAGAAACCAACGCATATTACATTCCATGAATAAATAAAAAAACAAAAAACCTACCTACGCTAACCTTACGTATGAAACCAGAACATACAAAAATGAAATGTTTTGCATACGCAGGTAACAAGCGAAGACTGCATTGAGCTCTGGTGATGAGGCCCATGGAATCGCGCAAGTATGTGGAGGTGTAGAAAAATGTACGTAGGGACAGCAGTGTGGACAGTGTGAGGAAAACGATTTTGCTGCTGACTGCTCACTTGCAGGTTGAACAACAGAAAGGATGGACGCGGATCTGCAAGAGCATTGGCAGCGGACAGGAATGAAGGTCATATGGTAGCGTGCAAAAAGAGAGGGTCGGTTTTTGAATGGCTAGACAGAGGGAGAGCTTGAGGGCAGAAGAAGGGTGTGGTTTGGTTAGCGAATGGACAGCTGCAGATGAGGAAAAGTCGACGGAGGGAGGAATGCACGCAGGTAGCAAGGGTTTGCAGGTGGATTGGCTACGTGTGGGAGGAAGGCAATGGCTACATGGAGAGGTGAACACGCAGATGGCCGGAAATGGACGCAGTGTGGAAAGGTGAACACGTAGGTGACTGGAGTAACTGCGTGAGGGTTTGGAGGAGTGTGGAGCAGCCAAAGTGTGATGATGCGTAGGATGGACATACCGCGTTGAAATTTTGCATAGTTTTGATGGAGGAAACTGGAACAGAGGGCGCAAATAGTGCAGAGATCTTTGCCAGTGTGGGAGGGCTTGAGCTTTTAGGCAGCGTAGATGGTTTTGCTTGCAGGTGATGGCCGACTGTGCATGAATGGGCAGCGTTGAAGGCTGCGTTGAGGAGGAGCTGAGCAAAAATAGCAATGTCAAAACTTGGCACAATCCAGGAGCCTCCCTAAAAAAAAATCAAAAATTTTCCTGCAGAAATGAAACCCCAACAAGCAGATAGCTGACCCTCTTTAGAAAACTTGTTGAAGATTATCCCTGCAAAATTTACAGAAAAATATTGTACCTGCAACCTGAAAACAATGGGAACAAACAGCCAGAACCTGAAAATGCAAAAAATAAATGAAACCCTAAAAAAAACTAGCTAAATAATGACAGTATTTACAGATTTTCGACTCTTAAGCAGCCAGAGTTGTCAATAATCCACAGTAATTTTTTCAGAATTTTAAATTTAATGTGAGATACTTCAGAAAACCCTTCATGCATTCATAAAAAAAAAAAAAATTCAAATGGTAAGCCCGGGATCAAAACTAGCTAGGCTCTTTCAGAAAACGCAATCCGGGAGTTGGCTGGTTCAGCCGAGAACTTCCCCTAACGCCCGGTAATCTAAGAAAAAGGATTTCCTGCACAGCTTAAAATCAACCATTAACATAGAGGGAGAAAACAATAGTGAAATCCAGATCAAATGGTGATATCTGCCATTATATTTCTGAATCTAAACTATCATTCAAACCCCAGCTATCAAACAAGATACCTGTGCCTAAATCAATCTTCATCAAACTATTATCAATGGCTGAAAATAAAATTATGCTAAAAAATAAAACATTTTACAGCATTTCCAGAAGAGTAACACCAGCAAGATTTTTAACCCCAAAGTCTCTTTATTGCACAAAAAATGACTACAAGAGAGCTTTCTTTAGCACCAGACTCTCAGATTCAATCTGATCTCAAATGACCCCTGACACCCTATTTGAAGGAAAAATTCCCAACGGCTAGTTCGAGTGATCCATGTCAAACTAATCTTGACCGTCGATGAGGATCAAAATCCCTTTTAATCTCATCCGTCGAATTTTTAAATGCATTTTAATATATTAAAAAAATTGAAATTCTGCATTTATTTACTCAAACACTTTGTCTTATTTATTATTTTATTTTATTTTTCAAAAAAAATATTTTTTAATTATTTTTTTATTTTTTAATTTATTATTATTATTTTTATCTATTTTTAATTTTTAATTTAATTTTTTACTATTTATATTTTTTTATTGTTTTTTTTATTTTTTTTCAATTTTTAATTTTTATTTTTAATTTTAATTTTTAAATGGATCCTCAAACTTGGCCTTTGGAAAAATCACCTAGGACCTAGGAATTAGGACTTAAAACATTTCCTAACCCTCAAGACACTTTACAACATGACTTTTACAACTTTACATCTCAAGGGGGAAAACCCATTTGACATAGACCCTCATGGACCACCCAGTTCTGTGACACAGATATAATCTAGCAGATCAAGTAATTTGTAATAACCTAACCAAATAGTTAGAATTATTTCCAAATTACTTTTACACAGACTCGAAACACACTAGGATTCCCCTAAGATTCTAATGACAATTCATTCCGGCTTTGGTGTTAGGCTGAAGGAAAACTTTGTCGATCATGGATCGGTGAGACAAAAAACCTTCCGGAACGTAAATTATCACTAGAAAATTAGGTTTGCCTAGGCAATTTACATACATGACTCAGATCTGCTAAGATTATTTACAATTTACACATGCAGACTGGGTTTACAACATAACATGATCGGGCTGATGATGACAGTCGAATGGCACAGACACGTCGATCAAGTGCTATCCCTTTTGCGAAAAAGGGGGGTGTACTGCTATGGGTAGTTGACACGTAGTGGTCAACATCTGGCTCCACTTGGGGACACGTTGCTGCACTGTAAGAATGTGAGAATCCAGAATCTACATCCATGCAACACACAACAAAATATAAGTAGCGTCCATCCAAAAAATCATCATATAACATTAAGCACATGAAAGATATAAACTCTTCATTTATTAACTATCTGGAAAAGTAAATCTAATCCTAAAACAAAAATGAAAATGCTGAAATAAAATAAAATTAAAAATTAAAAAATTAAAAAAAAAAGGAGTAAGGTTAGAAATACAGAGGATGCCCCATGATATCAAATGTGTTCAATATAGTGTATACTGAGCATTTTCCCACTTTCAGGGAAATCTGTCGGCTGCTTGTCGGATGTGCCATGTCTAATTTTGCATATTTTAGGACTTTTTCCTATCCGAAAATCAAGCTACTCGCGGCCGTCTAATGCATCAAATCTTTTTCTCATTTTCTTTTTCTTGCGCTTTTTCTTCGTGGCAGTCTGTATTACTGATGACGTGGAACTTTCTGCTTCAAAGTTCTTTCTTCATCTTGCACCTGATCTTTATCGTTTTTAATTTTATCTAGATCACCTTCAATTAACCACCTTTCAATCGAACCAATGACCTCCTCATAATAAGATGGAGCTTGTTGCAACAAATAAGGAGGCTCCTGATGTATTGACGTTCCATGGTTTCTTTCATCCTCTGACCATTGTTGAAATTTCTGAACCTGCATTTTAATGGCATCTATTTGACTAGAGTGTTCAACCTTCATAGCACTGATTTCCCTGGCATGGTCTTCTTCCATATCTTTTATTACTTTATCGTTCTTTTCTTTTATGGTCATCAAGCAATGCTGCATAGAGTTTATTTCTTCCTTATGATTTGCTTGCATGGTAGCCAACTAATTATTATGATCGAACGTCATGATAGTCATTTCTTCATCCATAGTTAATAACTTGTTTTGCATAGAATTAATTTCCCTATCATGATTAACTTTCATGGTCGTCATATTTTCCTCTAAGCCTGACAACTTGCTTTGCATAAAACAAATTTTTGTGTCATGATTAATCTTCATGGCCTCAATTTCCTTAGCATGCTGATTTTGCATGATCTCCGTCTCCCTATTACGTTTTTCCAGGTGGGTGCATAAATTTCTCACATCATTGGCGTAATTAGTTTGATTGATCTCCATATTTTTTACTAGCAACATTATTCTTGTATAATTTGCTTCTGATCTTCCTTCTCATTGTCAAAACTATTTTTACAATTTGTCCTTGCTTTTCCACTATCATGGATTTGATCAGCAATGGTACAGGTGGATGGCACATTCTGATATGAAGAATTGTCTTGAAATCTTTCATCGACAACGAGACCTTTTATAAGATTACTTTCATTCTGTTGCACAATTTTAGGGGCACAAGGCGAGCTATCTGTATCATCATATCTATCTTTAAAAGCATTGACAATGTCTTGTAAAGAAGTGAAGGAATCCTTAGGACAATTGTTAAACCAATTCAAAGCATCACCCTCTAAAGAAAGGACAAAAAGACGCATTTTGACATCTTCATGATTATACTGAGGGGGTCTACAATATATGATCATTATACAAGTAAACAAGCCTAGATGCTTTTTAATAGCGACTGAATCACCACTTGAGAACAAACGTAATTTAGAAATGGCCACTTCCGGAAAATCATGGAGATCATCAGTGAAAAGACATGGTTTAAACGAATAATCCATGATGAATAACGAGGGACCAAATGGATGATAGAACGAGATCTCTGCTCAAAAAAATCAAGAGATGAAAGAAGTGAAGTCGCCACTTGAACAATGGATCTAATTCTAGGATCCAAAAATCAACAACAAGCTGATATGAGGGAGGTTTCTTGTTTGGGAAAAATAGAAAAATGGAGTTGCCACCCAAACAAGAAACGAACTGAAGAGAAGTTGCTAATATGACGAAAGATAAGGTGATGATAAGATCCAAATGATGCCAAAAAATGTTGACTCTGCCAGCTCAAATGAGAGATGAAAGAATGATGAGAAATGAGAAGATGAATGTCGAATAAACCAAGGACAGAAAAACTCTGTCCCTGGCAACGACGCTAAAAAATGTTGTCACACAGATTGTCACGACAATGCTCAGACCGGGGGCTGTCACCTTGATCCCCGATCTCTCCGTTTAAGCCATCTCCCACGACTAAGGGGGGTAGACCCTATGGGACAATGGATAACCAACTGTGGATCAGTTGGGTTGGGAGACACAACAAAGGGAAACAAGCACTTGATTGATTTTATAAGTTAATGTGTCAGTCAATGTTCCACCAAGACTCTGGTGCAGTGAGACGCGGGTGCGGGGAGACGCACAAGGGGGACGTGTGGGAGTACCCTCAAATTTTAGGGAAATTTCGGGGGTGCGGGGAGTCGTCGATATATATATATATATATATATATATATATATATATATATATAATTCAAGTTCATATTCATTGTTCATGTTCAATAATGAAAGCATAAAAATATTAAATAGACAATTGAAATTTGAATCATTGATCCATCCTCATCATTCATTTTGATACATACATCATTCATATGACATACTCAAGTGACAAGTCTCATTATTGAATTAATTATTATTCATACATGCCATGAGATTCGAAAAACAAAAATAAAAATCAATAATAAAATATTCAAATACATTAATCGATATCATTCATCATTCTACAATCTACATTGATTTAAAAACTAAATTCATCATTCATCATTCTAGAATCTAAATTGAAAGCAAAATAAAAACATACTAGTATATTTTCAAAATTTGAACACTAAATATATATAAGATATCATTTTTGGGATTCAACTGCGTTAAGTAAGTCATTCACGTATGACCATTTCCATGAGAGGTAGTCGTAACTGACTAATTTCTCATGATTTTTGAATAGTTCACTTAGCAGTCATTGCATCGGGTGATGCTCACAGGGGTGAAGAAGTGGGATTGAAACTAGTGAAATGTGGAGAACGAATCACATAGCGTCAATCATCACTTCCGGGGCTTGCACCCGGTACCAGGACTTCCTAGGAGGTCACCCATCCCAGAACTCCTCTGGCTCAAGCGCGCTTAACTGTGGAGTTTTTCCCACAATCAAGCCCACTTAGCTTGGTACCGCATTTGCAAAACCTTAGCAAGTACTGTGCCTCATGAACCATTCAATTAGAGATCCCTTGACTCTTTTTGAATTTAAGTATGGGGGATTACGTAGTGCATTATATTAGATATCATTTTGGGGTTCAACTGCGTTAAGTAAGTCATTCACGTATGACCATTTCCATGAGAGGTACTGATAACTGACTAATTTCTCATGATTTTTGAATAGTTCACTTAGCACTCATTGCATCGGGTGATGCTCACAGGGGTGAAGAAGTGGGATTGAAACTAGTGAAAAGTGGAGAACGAATCACATAGCCTCAATCATCACTTCCGGGGCTTGCACCCGGTAACCAGGACTTCCCAGGAGGTCACCCATCCCAGAACTCCTCTGGCTCAAGCGCGCTTAACTGTGGAGTTTTTCCCACAATCAAGCCCACTTAGCTTGGTACCGCATTTGCAAAACCTTAGCAAGTACTGTGCCTCATGAACCATTCAAGTAGAGATCCCTTGACTCTTTTTGAATTTAAGTATGGGGGTTTACACAGTGCATTATATTAGATATCATTTTGGGATTCAACTGCGTTAAGTAAGTCATTCACGTATGACCATTTCCATGAGAGGTAGTCGTAACTGACTAATGTCTCATGATTTTTTGAATAGTTCACTTAGCACTCATTGCATCGGGTGATGCTCACAGGGGTGAAGAAGTGGGATTGAAACTAGTGAAATGTGGAGAACGAATCACATAGCATCAATCATCACTTCAGTTACGACTACCTCTCATGGAAATGGTCATACGTTTGAATGACTTACTTAACGCAGTTGAATCCCAAAAATGATATCTAACTTTCTTAGCTTAAATGAGTTCCTATGAGGGTTAAAATATTTTTCATAATTTATGTGCCTAACCTGATTATTGTAAAGGATATTAAAAGAATTTTGCATGAATTATGAGGAGATCTAGTTAGATAGATTTGTGGGTCCTGCCCCCTACTTCAGAATGTTCAAACTTGATTGGCTTGTGATAATAAATACTCATTCCCGTAGTTGCGGCGTCGCTTAGGGAATATGATCCAGTTTTCTAGGAGTTTTGGAGGGAAAACAACCCTCTTTTTAAGGAGGCCGCCCCTCATTAATTGTGTATAAATAGAGGTCTCAAGTATCATGTAACTCCCTCCTCCCACATCTACCCAAGTAACTGGCCAACCAAGGTAAACATGTGACGAGAAGTTACTATATTATGATTCGACCTAGTAAGTCACCTTAAGGAAGTGGAACTAATGGAAACATGCCATACAGACCTTCCACATAAGCAATAGGACTCCCAAGAATCATCCTAACCTCTCAAGTAACCAAACCCTGTGTCCCACTGAGTTTTTAAACCATTAAAATCCCATATGCTTCCTTGATATGGTCATGCATGCACCTAGGAGGCTCTGGACACTCCCACAACATGGGTATGCGTGCATCTAGGGACTTTTCTGCCCAATGCTATTCTTTCATCTCCGAGATTTGAGTTACTTTTTCAGGCCCAGAGCCCAAGTCACTATCCAGAATTCAATGACACTTTCAGAAATGAATTTACACAACATAAACATGATGCATTTGCAAAAACAATGACAAGGTCTAGACTGGACCCCTACTAGCCATGACAGACATTTCGTCAAACATCTCACAAATATGTAATCTACATGTTTAAATGACAGATTTGAGCATAGGGGTCTCATACTTATCTGAGAAAATGTAAGAAGCATTGTTCCCCTATATCATTAGCTGAGTTATCATATATTAGGTCATAGATGCATTGTTCATTCATTTACACATCAAAACATGATGAGAGCCATACATAGCCACTATCATAATGCATGTTCATAACCAACATAATAGCAAAAAAAATACCAAGAAAATCATAGCCATGTCATCAGCATATAAACTAGTATAATACTCATGAAATAAAAAGGAGAAATAACCTCATATTAATGATGCAAAGGCCAACCAGCCATGGGACTTCCACGAACCACCCAACCATAGACATGGTTGAGCCAAATCTCTCTTCAGCTAGTCATCCTCGTGCCACATTCAAAGCATGAATGTGGGATCTCATAAAACACATAAATGAAAACCATCCAAGGATTTTAGAGGCCAAACCACCTCAACCCATCAAATAGTGATTCCACCTCACGGTAGAACATCACAAAACCATCATCATATCGGTCTCTTCCCAAGCCTTCAAGGGCTTCAGAGCGTTTGTTCCATGTTGAGATTGCAACAAGATGATGGAGCTTAGTGAAAAGAGTCGTCTTCACTAAGTGGGCCCGCAGGCAAATTATGGCGCAAAGTCTATTTTTAGACTATGTCTATTTTTAGACATATGGATCATGTCTATGAGTTGCAGGATGTTGTTTATGGATGATTGGTCAATTTGGAAAAAATAGGTGGACTTATATTTTTAGACAACATCGGTGACACTGTCAAGTCTAATTATAGAGCAGTCAAATATTATTAGCTTATAAGAATATTTATCTTATTCTCTTGGAGCACTCCAGTTTGAGCTACAGATGTGGCCCATGCAGTTGTCTGAAGGAAATACGTTTTCTTTGTGTGTCAGTTGAGTTATTGCATGCATGACTTCAGTTAGAACTCAATCAGTTGAGTTTGGTGGAATTGATTGTGGAGTTGATAGAGTTGTGTTCAGTTTGACTTGGTTAAACTAGTTGTAATTAGTCTAACTGCAAATAGACTAATGATGAGTTGTTAAACTAATTATTAACTCATAATGCAACTAAAGAATACATCAGTTAACTCAGTTACATTTCAGTGCATGTTCAGTTCAGCAGGGACACGTGTTAGAGGATCAGATTGCTGTCAGTTGTGACTATAGTTGTGCATGAGGATTTGCACAATCAATGGGATTGAGTTATGCCAATGAGAATTGGCCAATACCAAGTGATTATAGCCTCTGTTCATGTGATTCCCAGTGTGAGTGATTCTTTTGAGGTAAATACGAGTTTGGTTCAACCATTCTCATCCATTCTTGTGCA
>APFE030213626.1:0-15211 GCA_000404065.3 Pinus taeda | reverse complement strand
ATCAGGGTCAAACCCATCAGGGAATTTGTATAAGGCCAAATCAGGGGGAGGTCTTAGGTTTTGGGGTATTGCATTATATACATTATTAAACCTGGCACAGTACTCCAGAACTGTTTCTTGGGGACCTCTCTTAATCATGTCATATTCACCAAGTATATGTAGGGGATCCTTCTTTTTCTCCCATCTGTTTGTGAAGGATTGGTAGAGCTCGTCAGGGGTTGTGATGGTATTTGCAGGAAGTGATCTGAACCAAGTTCGAAAATCACCTGTTAAGTTTTGGACAAAGATTTTCATCCTCACACTCTCATCATCTATTTCATAGTTTTTAAAATGATCCTGCATTCTCTTAGCATGCTGAATAGCAGAGTAAGGGCCAGTGGAGTCAAAATATGAGATTTTGGCTTGGTAATCCTGAGGTAGAGCCACAGGATTGGCAGGTAATTGCAGAGGTGCATATCTCATAGCCATATTCACAAAGCTTTGGGGATTGATAGGGACAACTGGGATAAAAGGAACAGTGGGTACCACAGGGGTAATAGGAATGGAATAATTTTGAGTGTTGGTCAAGGGAGTATGTGTGGGGGAAGGGGATGTGGGTGGAGGGCTTTGAGATGTGGATGGAGAACTAGGGGAATTAGGGTTTGAACGAAAAGTACTTTGATTGGAGTGGAGATGGGGTTGGGGTGAACTGTCTCTGGACTAAGGTCAGCAAGATTATCTGGCCCCTGCTGCTTCTTAATGAGTTTGGAGATTGTATTAGGATTTTCAAAGACAGTAGGAGGATTTCGGTCAGGATTAGCCCTAGTGTACCGAAGATTCCTCTTGGGAGCCAGCTTCTGAGCTAGTCCTTTCAAGTTTTTTGAAAAAGATTTGTATAGTAAGGACTGGACAGGAGTTTGAAAGGTTGTATGTGTCTCCAATTGAGTATAAAGGTTACCTGAATCAACTCTTCCTTGAGGCCATAGGTGTTGCTACAGAGACAGCTTTAAAGGCTTCTTGACTGATATTCAGATTTCAAGTGTAGTTTCAGCAGAGATACTGTATTTTCTCAATCCTGAAGTTCCCCAGCGGAGTTGCCATTTATGTTAACACCCAGGTTTTTCCCTATGACTCCCAAGGGAATACGGCCAGGGTAACCACTAACCAATCTTTGGACTACAGCTTCTAGCCCAATTGTAATCAGAGAGGGCTCTCTCTGTTGGGTTTGTCTCTGTTTTATGGAGATTTTAGGCTAGTTATGAAGTGAGGGTTTTCTTTGGTTTTTGTTTGGTTGGGGGATGATTTCTGATAGTTTTGAAATGTTCTCTGCAGGTAAATTAATCCATTGGGCAATGGAGTCTGTGGCTGTTGGTTTCTTGAAATCCTGAGTTTGGTGCAGCGGGAATTACAGGGCCTTTATATATTTCGTGAAACAAACTGTAGATTGTGATAATGAAGTGTGAACAAGCAGTGAAAAGCAGTTAAGAATTCTTCACTAAGCTGGGATGTGAGAAAGGGATGTATTCCTCAAGAGGAAATTCGAAATTCCTGAAACAATAGATCACTGTGATGATATAGTGTGAAAGGTAGCAATTAAGAATTACACTTTCATTACCATAACTGAAGAAAACATTTATAATAGTTTAGATTGAGTTCAGGGTAATCTGTGATTAAATCCTGAGACTATTCTTTTTCCTTGCTATTTAGATATCTAAAACATGGGAAACATGAATGATATATGAAATATAACAAACATATAACAAAGAGTAACAAGAGAACTTATTGAGTCATGAGATACGCAGGAATCCTGCAACATTCAACCATACACCAGCAAGACATCAAGAGACACAAAGCTTTGGAAATTCCATCATCCTTTGTATTAATTCTATGAAGATTTACAGTAGAAGAGGAGCAGAATAGATGTCAAAAGATTTCTTACATCCAATGTCCAACCCCTGCTAACAAATGAGAGGGGGAATATATAGAAGTCTATTACAAAATATCTCAGGCATTGAGTCATCTGAGAGGGAAAATATCTTCATTAACTCGTACAGAGTTTGAAAATGAAAAGTTATTACAATCTTTAATGAACTTTAAAGGCTCTTAACTCCTGTCAGAACGATTTTGACCTTTGGAGCTCACGGAGTCGGTTGAGCGCTTTGATATAGCTGCTGAATGACGTGTCTATGTAGCTGTATCTTCCTGTAGCTTCTCGGCCCTGTCACTTGTGACTACTGATGTTGGTGGGGTGGCCGAATACTTGTGCTGAGTTGGGTCAGCCTCTTTGTGCATACCTGCTGATGTGTCTTTATCTTCCTGTGTATGAAAATTTAAATATTTTCAAAAAGCATAATTACAATTACTGACTTTGATTTAACAATAATCTTACCAAATCTTCCCACACATCTGGTGCAGGCAATTGATGCTTCAAAATTGACCCCATGGTCTCATCGGCCTCTGTATATTTATAAAAATGAGGAGGCTCATCAAACAAATGTGTAATCTCATTCATAATAAAAAATAGGTTTTCCACCCTGTTAAAGAGGGTCTGCCCTGTTATTGGTCCTGTTTCTGTTGATGAACTTACTGCCTCTGAAATCTGATTTAGTGCAAAAGTGTTTACTCTCTTGGCATATTTCTCATGTCAGAGTAACTTTCCTGATGGTTCCAGCAGGCTAGGCAGACCTTTGTTTTGCAATGCCATAAACCTGTTCTGAAATTTGTTGATGTCTGCTTGCATGTCCTGGACTCTTCGTTCCATGGTCTGGATCAGGCTTCTCAATGTCAGGACCCTTTTTATTAGTGAGATAGTCTCTGTCCTGTTTCCAATTCCCATTTTGATGAGCTGGGAGCTTGTCCTGTAATTTAGCACATTTATCATTTTATTGGCAATCTCAGGCATACTGCCTAGAGATGCCCTTGCTCGTTGTATCTCTCTATGTGCTTTCCCAATGAGCGTTATTTGCTCATGGATGGCCTCAATGTATTCCCACTGATCTGTGATAGATTGGCTAATATGGCCCCAGATGACCCTCTTGAGCTCAGATGTGACTTTGTCTAATGTGAGCTCTTTTTCTAGATCGGTTATCCTTTTCTTGAGGGCCTTCACCTTCCTCTCTCTTTCAGCCACATTCTGTTTGGACTTGTCATATTTTTCATTTATTTTTGCCAGAGTTTCCTTGGCTTGATTCAACTCAGACATCTGAGACTCCAAAACTTGAATTTCATTCCTCAACTTTTGCATATCAAGGCTTTCAACCTGCTCTGTTGTTGGTGCTGAGGTGGTTGTTGCTGAGGTGGTTGGTGCTGCCTGCTGTACCTGTTGGCTGGGAGGGGTAGTGGCTTGAGGGATTTCCTCAAGATTTATTGTTTCTGGAGGTGGCTGTGAGGTTTTCCCTGCCTCCTCTTTTTGCTGTAATGCTTCCTGTAAGGTTGCCTCTGATTCCTGCAGCTTTTCCTGAGTTTGGATGAGCTCTTTGTATAGTGTCATTAGTAGAGCAGCTGCATCCTTTTCCTGCCTTTGCTGGGAAACCTCTTTTGTTTGAGGGTGAAGAGTTGCTGGGATTTTTAACATCTTTTTTAATGCTGCCATATCAGCATCCCTTAACTTCAGGATTTCTTGGACAGCCTTAACATCTTTAGGATCATGCCCAAGCTCTATTATAATTTCTTCCAGAGCTTTGATCCTATTGTCCTTAGCTTGAGAGGAAGCCCTTTCCAACTCAAGCTGTGCAATAGTGTTATTCAGGCTATTCTGCAGCCGGTAGTTTACCAGGGTCTTGTCAGCCAACGTGGCATAGACCATCTCACCTGTCTATTTATGCAGCTCTATTTGATCTATTGGGTGGATGTCTTTTGATAGGACCTCCAAGTTGGTCCTGATGTAATCTGCAGCTGATTGTGGTTGCTACACTGTTGGTGTAAAATGGCTCATGATCATTTTCCCTTTATGTGCATCAAATGCAGACATGAGCCTTTGTTGGTTGGTAGGAGCCATATTCAGTAGGTGATTGTAAAGTTGCAACTTCAGTGGTTCATTTCTTCTCTTTATATCCTTAAATTGCTGCTTAATGCTTTTTTCTCCTCCCCTCCTTTGTGCTGAGGAGCTCACCTCTCCTACTGCTTCCCTGTCTTACTCTTGTTGTAAAGAGCTGGCTGAGGCCTCCATGCTGGGCAGGCCTGTTCCTGAAGTCTGCCCCATTGGCATCTCCTCTTCAGAGAAGGGATTCAGTCTTTGCCTCTTCTCTAGTGATGCAGTAAGGGGCGTTTCCCTATCTCTTTTCCTGCTCACGTCCTCCCTTTGAGGGGTTTGGAGGACAGATGAGTCAATTCTTGAGTCTTGCCTTGGGGGTGCCATCTGTGCTGGCTGCTGCTGGGTGGCCATTGGGGCCTCTGCTGTTTGTTCCCCCTACACCTATTGGTCCTTTTGCTGCTGTTCCTGTTGGGGTGGATGCACCTGCCCCTGTTGTCCCTGTGGCTCTTCCATATCCTTCTCCTTGCCTTTGCTCTGAGCTTGGCCTGTGGTTTGTGCTGCCTCTTGATGTGCTACAGATGATGAAGCCACTGCTCCTGCTTGAGGCTTTGGCAGAGTAAATACCTGTGAAGGAGATTCCAAGTCAGCCATTTTCAATAGATGCCTTCTAGCTCTTTCATTCAATTCTTCTTGAGTGACTGGTTCCTCCAGTGTGTTCCTTCTCCATTTTGGTTGGTTGGCAAATCTTTCAATGTGGGGAAAGCTCACATGTTCATAGCTAGAGAGCTTGTATTTTAGCCTTCTTAAGGATATGGTCATATTAGGGTCATAGGGCTTCCAAGGGAAACTGGTTTTCAGGCCAAGGCATTCTAGCTTTCTATCAGCTTCTTTCCAGCCTTCCCTTTTGTTCAAGACAAGTTGGCCTAATTGATTTTTTACCTTTAGCTGTGCCTTCTTGCCCTTGCCTACAAAGTGCACCATATCAGCATTGCCAAATTGCCTGAAATATTCTAAGGCAAACAGTCTCATAGGCACATACTTAGGCAATCTGTATGGGTGCAACTCACACCCATATATTCTGATTACAGTATAGTGTTGGTAAAAGTACCACTCCCCTCTGCTGTATATCTTGGATAGCTGCAGAATCCTCTGCATCTCATCAGTCAGTCTTGGAGGAGGTGAGCTTAAGAATAAGGACATGGCTGGATGGATGAAGAGGTCTATGAACTCATAGTATGTATATGGGGAGTAGGTGCTGTTGTGAAACACCGAGGTCTAGTACACCACTGACCTTGGATTGCCTGCTACATCTGTCTTCTTAATCTCAAAGGAGAACTTCTCATGTTGATGGTAAAGAATGAGGTGGTAGATATAGGAGGTGTATCTGAACACCTTCTCTCTGGATAGGTTCAAGAACTGCTCATGCATCTTATCTGAAATGTATGTGGCATAGTCATAACAGATTGGAGTTTTGCCTGGGGAGAACATAGTCATCATTACTAGGACAGTTTCCTCAATAAATTCCAGTGACTTGTACCCCAAAACGAAACTAATCATGTATGCAAGATCTACACCCAGTTGATTGAGGTAGCCATCAAAAATAGGAGGGTGCAACACTGTGTCAGAGTTTGTAATGAATAATTGGTTGACCTTCAGGATCTGTGCATCTGTTAGTATCTTGGCTCCTTGGTTGATCAAATCCATTAGAGACAAGGGGACCAATTTCTTCTGGGTCTTGAACTGCAGCATCTCTCTGATGGCCTTAGGGGTCATGTAGAATACCACTGCACCTGTAGGGTCAAGCACACCCCTTTGCATGGGGTCATAGCAGACAACACATAGATGAATTAGGTCAGGGAACTGGTTGACCTGAGGGAGTTTTAATATTGGGAGGAAGGAATCCCAAATGCCTAGTATGTCTGTCCCATCCTTATGTCTGGCCTTAAGCTCATTTAGTAGATGAAGGTGGAACTTGCATTTCGATGAGGAGTCCTCTGAGATTTGGTAGTCTAGGTCTGCCAAGTCTTGCCACTCGACCTCTCTCTGGGGGGGCATTTAGGGGAGCAACATTGAGGGAAACTGGAGTCTCCATGGTTGTTTGGATTCTGATTGGTAAGTAAACTTTTGTTTCTTGAGCCGGAAGAGCATTGCTTGAGTGAAGAGGAAAATTGAAAATGCAAGGTAACAGGGCAATTCCACAGCAATTGAAATACTGTTTTGGTTCCTTGAGAAGGCAAGTTATTGTGTTTAGCATACCTTTCTTGGTGATTGAGTGTAGTTTGTGGGTTCTAGTTCACGACTGCGCGAACGAGGAAATGCAGGTTTTTACTGAAAATTCAGTCTAAAACAGCTCGGCTAGTAAAATTCGACCGTCAATTTTTCAAGAGGGAGCTGGGTATGAGTAGTTTTCTAGTGAATTTTAAGCGTTTTCTGTGCTTAAGGTGTTTTTAGCAATTACAGAGAAAAACCAGGTTTCAAAGAGGTTTTCACGGACAAGTACCTGGTAGATGGATGGCCTGGGTCGGAAAAGCTGGTGGGTAGGCGCGTTGACGATTTCCGGTTTGTTTTGAGAAGGTTGGTGAATTTTCGTCGTGAACCGCATGCAGAGAGCGCAGAAATGTTTTTGCAAAAAAGTGCAAAAAACGTGTAATTTTTGACAAAATATGGCTTTTTTGGGTCATTGGCGCCCTTTTTTAAATGACGTCAGCAGGTGGGTCCGGGTTGGATGACGTCAACATGACGTCATTAGGTGACGTGGCGGCCTAAGACCGGTCCACGGGGGCGGTGAGGTGGCGGACAGGTGGACTAGTGGAGGGCGGGGCACGCGGTCGTGGTGCTGACATAGGCGGTACGAGGGTGCTGACATAGGCGGACAGGTGGCATGATATCGGGCTACCTCTTATACGGCGGGGAATCTGTCAGAGGGGGCTCCGATGGATTTTGGGGATGATGCGTGGACCCCGCATGACATCAGCATTTGATAGATATCGGACGATATCTGTCGGACGTCGGGGCCCCTCCGAAATCTGCGTCGACCGTTGGATTTAAAGACCTCGATCGGACGACTATCGGGCACTTGAGTTGCACGGAGGATACGGTCGTTGGGCGGGATTTAAATAATAGTTTTCTTCGGAAGTTGCGCCCGGCGGGACCCTTCGGAACATTAACGAATTCAGTGGTTTCGTAATGTATTTCTTCGTTATATTACATACAACCGTAAACTTTGGAAAAAAGGTGAAAACCATGGTTTATGAAAGTTTTATTCACAAAATCGCTCAAGGTACCAAAACTTAGGATAAAACAGTTTTTTCGATGAAATTTCATATAAAGAGCGGACATTGGTCCCGACCTTAGGATAAGGCGGGGAAAGTGGGTTTTTAGGCATTTTTTCTCTTTTGAGCGGGTATAAGGGTAAAAAGGGGTTTATCCAAGGTTTTTAGGGAAAAATGAAGAATTGGATGGGTAGCATGAGTTCTGATGGAGACGGAGAGGTAAGGCTTGGGTTCTTGGGCTTAACCAAGTGTTAATCCAATTCCCTAGTAGTGAACCATATGGCTATAATGCCAAGGAAGGGGTATTTATACAATGCTTAGGATTTATACACCATGGTGTTATAGTAGTAGGGAAAGGGTGACATAGGGAGTTAAATAATAGAAGTTAGAGGTGAATATGGAGGGGGAAGGTGAATGAAGAGTGATATCACTAAGTTTTCTTGAAAACAACTTAGCTTGAAGAGTAGATCAAAATGAAAAGAACTTTACACAAGAAATGTGGCTTGTAAAGGCCATAAGAACCAATATAAAACATGCATCTCTCTTGTAAACACATCTTGTGAAGGGATGTTAGTAATGAGTGGTAAACAAATGGAAAAGGAGAGGTTAGACATGCTCCATTGTGTTATTTTCCTTGTATTTGGTTGGAAAAGTTCCATATTGGAAGAAACACCGCTTCTGCAACCCCATCTACCTACCCAACTATTTTTCCTAGCATTTTTTGTTTCTTCTTGGAGGGTGCACTTGGACTTGCAGACCCTCTATGTGCCTTTTCTTTTCCATTGGCTTTTTGCTTTGATTTCCTATCTAGCACTACCCTTATTTCTTCCAAGGCCCCAAATTAAGCAATTGGGAACCTTAGTTTCTCTGCCTAGCTACTGATCTGCTAAGATTAAACAGTTTGGACAGATTCCTTTCTCTATTCTACGACAAAAAATTGAAACATGGCATGATCCAGATTAGACTGTTGGACCATCCATCAACACTTTAATGGGCATGAAGGCATGTACACACCTTGCTTTTCCTTGGAAATATGGGATCTTTGAGTCAGCAAAGTAGAGCATATTTGGCATTTGAATTTGCCAATCATGAAATATGAAACCTATTGGTATAGGTATCGAACAGTGGCTCCACATGGGGATGGTTTTTCTTCTTGAAAGACCAAGAACAGCAGGTCAATATGCCTTGGCCCTTTGGCTACTGCTTTCAAAACTTGGAGCTTATTCATCCTTGAACCCTCAAAATGTAAACTGACCTATTTATAATACTTGCTGTAGTCCAGTCTTTTCCTGTTTCTGCAAGATTCTTGAAATCAATTTATTCACATACTTAGAGAAAATAGTATATATAGAAAAATATGTACAAGGGCAGCCATACTGCGTTTATGGGAGGTAGTCGAAATAGTGCTTCAGCATCCTGCCATTGACAGGACCTTCATCCAAATCAGTTTCATCAAGGTTTTTAAGAAAGTAGGTGTTATTTCCTTGTACTGGTTGGATGAGAAATGGTCCTCTCCAAAGGGAATCAAACTTTCCATGCTTTCCTTTGTTTTCTCTTCTTGAATCCCACTTGAGAACTTTGTCACCTATGTTAAAATCCTCAGCCTTGGTCCTTCTATCAAAAGCTTTCTTGAGCTTTTCTTGTAAGATTTGAACTCTGTTATAAACTTGGTCCCTGGTTTGCTGCAAGCATATAATCTGATTCACCCTCCTTTGCATGTCATTGGGCTCAGCTTGACTTTCTTGGAGTAGCTTCATAACAGGGATCCCTAGTGATGAGGGAAATTTGGCTTCTAATCCATAGACTAACTCATATGGGCTGACCCCAATTGATCTTTTGGTTTTTAATCTATCTGCCCATAAGGCATTGACAAGTTTCTTATGCCAATTCTTTTTGTTCTCTTCCAACACCTTCTTTATCATATTTACCAGGCTTTTGTTTGATGATTCTGCCAGGCCATTTCCTTGGGGATAATATGCAGTAGAATGGCCCAAAGTAATGTGAAATTTGTGACAGAAGTTTACCATCTTTTTAGATGTGAAAGCAGCAGCATTGTCTATTATTATTTTATCAGGGCATCCAAATCTAGCAAGGATATTGGTCTCAAGAAACTGAATGATAGTGGAATCATTTGCTTGTCTGCATGGAATTGCCTCAATCCATTTTGTGAAGTAGTCTATAGCTGTTAGAATCCACCTATGTTGGCCTGAAGATGAGGGATTAATTTCTCCAATAAAATCCAAGCCCCATTGCTGAAATGGTCTTTCTGTTGCAATAGGCCTTAGAGGTAGAGGCAGTAATTGTCTCTTTCCTTCAAACACTTGACATTTATGGCATGCAGTGGTGAAACTCTTGACATCAGAGAAAACAGTAGGCCAGTAGTATTCAGCTCTCAGTATTTTATCCACAATGGACTTCCAATATAGATGCTCACCACAATCACCTGCATGAAATTCTTCCATGATCTTATTAGCTTCATTTTCAATCAAACAATTTAATAAGATACCCTCATGGTTTTTCCAAAACAGATTTCCTTCCATGACACAAAATTTTAAAGTTTTCATTTTTAAGAACCTACATTTAGTTCTGGACAGTCCTGGGGGAGCACACAGGTTTTGTAACACATAACAAATATCAGCATACCAGGGGGATTGTTCAAAGGCTACATTGATCTTTGGAGTCGCCAGCTCCGGCTCACTGTCCAGTTGGTTGATGTCCTAGGGCTTGGAAATTCTTTCAGACATAATTTGGCAAGCCTGCCTTTTATTCAGTTTGTGGTTTTATTTTATATCAAATTCCAGAATGTTTGCATCCATTTCCTCTCTACCCTCCAAGTTCTCTTGAGTGAGTATATCTTTGACAATTGGGCTTGGCACATAGGCTATTATATGGGAAGTATAGGATGTAAATCCTAAAGTCCTTAATAGCTTTAACCAAAGCATATGCTTGTTTTTCCATGATCTGGTACTTGAGGGGTGCATCTCTAAGAGCTTTACTAAAGAAAGCAATAGGTTTCTCATTCCCTTGGTCATCTTTCTGTAGTAAAACTACATCAATTGTGTGTTGAGAAGCAAAGGAAAATATGATGAACTCTCTATCAAACTGAGGGTTGGTTAAGACCGGGGTTTGACTAAGGGAAAACTTGATGCCTTCAAACGGTTGATTTACCTCTACAGTCCATTTTACTTTTGAATCCTTTTTAAGCATGTTATTAAGCAATCTACTCAGCTCAGCTAGGTTTGGCATAAACCTTCTTAGAAAGTTGATTTTCCCAAAAAAGGCTTGTAATTCCTTTATATTCCTTGGATGGGGTATTTGTTGGATGGCCTGTATTCTGTCTGGGTTGATTCTGATGCCATCTTTGGAAATAATGTGACCCAGCAATTTCCCTTCCCCTAGACCAAACAATGATTTTTTAGGGTTTAAGGAAATTCCATATTTCCTACAAGTTGTGAATATCTGCCTTAGATGTTTTAAGTGGTCTTGGTCAGATTTAGAAAAAGGTGTGAGATCATCTAAATAAATGACAAGGAAGTCATGAATCTCTTTAGAAAAAGCAATATCCATTGCTCTCTGGAATGTAGCCCCTGCATTTTTCAACCCAAAAGGCATTTTAACATATTTAAAGGTTCCCCATGGGGTTGTAAATGTTGTTTTGTCCTGATCATCAGGATGGACTAGGATTTGGTTAAAACTTGAGAACCCATCAAGCAAGGAAATCCTTGAGGCCCAAACTACTCTCTCCAGGATGTGATCCATCTTGGGTAAGGGGTAGTTGCCTTTTAATGATACTTGGTTGAGGTTCTTAAATCAACACCGAGCCTAATTTCACCAGTTTTCTTCCTTGTAGGGACTAGATTTGAAATCCAATCAGAGAATCTGATTGGTGCTATAATGCCTGCTTTAAACATTTTTTGTACCTCTTGTTCCATTGCTGGGTGGAGCATAGGATTGATTCTCCTCAATTTTTGTTTAAAGGGCTTCTGATTTGGCTTGAGTGGGATAGTGTGTTGTATTACAGAGGTGTCATAGGATTTTAGATCCTCATAAATCCATGCAAACACATCTTGAAACTCCTTAAAAAGGTCAATGTATTTAGGCTTTTGGTCAGGAGGTAATGCAGCAGATAGTTTTATGATTTTGGGTTGTTCAACCGTCCCAATGTTATGCTCTTCTATGGTAGTGTTGAGGGGCTGCAATTTTGGTTTATTGGGAACATCATTGGAGTCAAAAATGTCTTCCAAAGGAGCTAAACCTATTGGAAGAAAATTATCCTTTAATTGTATCACCTCAGTTTCATAATCAACTATCTCCTCATATTTAGCTTGTTGGATTTCTTGTATGTTGTGTTTGTTGAAGATTGTAGGATGTAGCATTTGCTTAGCTGTTTTGGGTGATATTGCTTGGTTATTGCGTTTACCATGTATTTGTGGTTGATTTCCCAGTCTCAAGTATTTGTGATTGACTTGCTGTCTCAGTGTCTATGTTTAGACCTGAAAACTCTTCCTGTAAAGTCAGAAAATTGTTTATTTGTATGTCATCATCAAACACCTGCCAGTCTTTAACATTGTTTCGGACAGATGGTCTGTGTTTTATTTCAGCTGTGAAACAGTGATGGGGCTCAAAAGGAAGCTTACAGGTACTTGCAAATGTGGCTAGACTATGAGCATGAAGGTTCTGAGCCCTAGGAATTTTGGTAATCTGGAATTCAGTGAAGGACTCTAGTAGCTCAGTGGTAGCCGATCTGTAAGACCTGAGTCTTTTGTCATTGGTAACAAAATTGCCTTTTACTTGTTGGATAACTAGGTCTGAATCCCCTAGGATTGACACTTTTATGGCTTGTAGGGATTGTACTAACTTGAGGCCTAGTAGGAGAGCTTCATATTCAGCCATGTTGTTAGTGCACCTGAAGTTCAGTCTATAGGCTTGGCCTTCTGCATGGCTGTTTTGTTTATTATGTATCCAAACTCCAGCCCCTGCCCCTAATTTGTTGACTGATCCATCAAATTCTAGGAACCATAAGATCTCTTGTTTTAGGGGATGCTGAATAATATCTCTGTGGTCTGGATTTGTGAGTTGAAGTTTAGTTTCTTCCCCTAGTTTGACTTTTAGAACAATTTTTTCATTTGATGGGATCAACTTTGTTTTTAGAGCAGTAGTTTGTTCATTAAAGTCCTGATCCTTTTTGAGTGTCTGGTTTTCATCATCATATGATTTGTCCTCTTGCACATCCTCCTCTTTTCACTCAACCAATGTCTCTATGTTAGGATTTCCTTCATTAATAGGCTGATCTGCTTTGATTATCTGGGTTTCTTCATTATTTGTGTGACCGGTATTGTCAGAATGGACAGCGTATATGGGGAAGTTTTGAGGCTTCTCTACAGTGCTGACCATGTATTTCATGAGTGACTCTCTATATAGTCTCTTGGGTTGACCAAAGACTGTGATTGTAGCATATGACATGTCCAATTGAAGGGACCCTTGAAATTTAGCTCCCCGTGATCTTGACAATAACATTCCATATTTGGGTGGGATGTCAGCAACAACAACATCCATCAAGATTGTTTTATTTGGGTATTGGACCAGGGATACACATAAGTCTTTTATCAAGCCTAGACACTTGACTTGGCTGGAATCAAATGAGAATAGGTCTTTATATGGCCTAGTAATATCTAATTTCAGCCTTTCCATGACTGATTTTGGCATCAAGTTATGAGAGGCACCTGAGTCAAACATTGCATTGTGTAGTATCTTATCATGGATATGCAAGCTGATATAAAAGGGTAAGATCCCTGTGCCTGCTGTTTTTCCATCAACCTCTGGACCAAACAGTAATTCTGGGGTGTCATCCAACACATTGACATTGTCTTTGTTTTGAGTGAGTTGGAGGGACTTCTCAATCTGTTGTTTATAGATGTCATGCTTGGCTAGCTCTGCAAGAGGAATGGCTATTTTCAGTTTGCCAATTTCAGCTTCCAAGTCAAAGGGTTTTTCAAATTGGACCTTGGTGTTGTGGGTGACCACCTTTTCTTTGTTTAGCAAGGTTTCTTCTTGATCTTGGGGCTTGTGTTTTTCATTCGCCTCTTGAGGCTTTTTACTTGGATTAGGCTGTACAGACGATGCAGCTAGTGGCTTCTGTGTTTGTTCAGTAACTTCTTCAATAGTTACTTCCTTTGTGAGTAAATCACTTGTATTCATTGGTTCTGTTACTATGGCACTCTTGGGTTGCAGTCTATCCTTTGTTGTTCCAGGCTGTGTTATGTTTACAGTCCTGCTTCTCAGTTTGTATTGTTTATGAACTTCATAAACAGCTGTGTCATAGCCTTTTTTGAAGTCAAATGACTCACCTGACTTGGTTTGGAATTGTTTACAGTCTTCATCTTCATGATCTTCTTGACTTAGGAAGACTTGGTGCTCATCATCAAGGCCCATTAGGTGGATATGAGTATCATCCACTTGCTCATCTGGAGTGGATGTTTCAGCATAGTTTTCTTGAAATGGAGGTCTTATTTCTGGATCAGTATTGGCCTTGCCCACATTTGGGTTTTGATTTCTCCTAAAGTTTGGATTTCGGTTAGGGTTGTTTTGTGGTGCTTCCCATGATCACTTTATTTCCACAGATTCCACTCTGTCACCCAACCTCTTCATACCAGAGATTATTGCATCCAATTTCTGGTCAAAGGCTGAGGGTTCCTCTTTAAAGGCAACTCTTTTTTCCAATCTAGCCCTGTTCCTCTTAGCAATTAGGTTTGCCTCAACTGTGACAGCAACCTTTTGTGCTTCTTCAAGGGTTTGAGGGGCTCTTTCTTTCAATTGATAAGCCATATCAGGCTCAAATCCATCAGGGAACTTGTATAAAGCCAAATCAGGAGGAGGTCTTAAGTTTTGAGGTATTGCATTGTATACATTATTGAACCTGGCACAGTACTCCAGAACTGTCTCTTGAGGACCTCTCTTAATCATGTCATATTCACCAAGTATATGTAAGGGGTCCTTCTTTTTCTCCCATCTGTTGGTAAAGGCTTGGTAAAGCTCATCAGGGGTTGTGATGGTATTTCCAGGAAGTGACCTAAACCAAGTTCGGACATCACCTGTTAAGCTTTGGACAAAAATTCTCATCCTCACACTCTCATCATCTATTTCATAGTTCTCGAAATGATCCTGCATTCTCTTAGCATGCTGAATAGCAGAGTAAGGGCCAGTGGAGTCAAAATATGATATTTTAGCTTGGTAATCCTGAGGTAGGCCTGCAGGATTAGCAGGTAATTGCAGAGGTGCATATCTCATAGCCATATTCACAAGGTTTTGGGGATTGACAAGGACAACTGGGACAGAAGGAACAATGGGTACCACAGGGGTAACAGGTATAGCAGAACCTAGAATGTTGGTTAAGGGAATATGTGTGGGGGATGAGGATGTGGGAGGAGGGCTTTGGGATGTGGATGGAGAACTAGGGGAATTAGGGGTGGACCGAAAAAGAACTTTGATTGGAGTGGAGATGGGGTTGGGGTGAACTGTCTCTAGACTTAAGTCCGCAAGTTTATCTGGCCCTTGTTGATTCTTGATAATTTTAGGGATTGTATTAGGATTTCAAAGACAGTAGGAGGGTTTGGGTCAGGATTCGCCCTAGTGTACCGAAGATTCTTTTTGGGAGCCAGCTTCTGAGCTAGTCTTTTTGAGTTTTTGGAAACATTTATATAGCAAGGACTGGACAGGATTCTGAAAGGCTGCTTGTATCTCAACGTGAGTATAAAGATTACCTGAATCAACTCTTCCTTGAGGCTGTAGGTGTTGGTACAGAAACAGCTTTAAAGGCTTCTTGACTGATATTCAGATTTTAAGTATAATTTTGGCAGACATACAGTATTTTCTAAATCCTGAAGAGGGTCCCTAGTGGAGTCGCCATTTATGTTAACACCCAGGTTGTTCCCTATGACTCCCAAGGGAATACGGCCGGGGTAACCACTAACCAATCTTTGGATTACAG
>APFE030213620.1:1870-17227 GCA_000404065.3 Pinus taeda | reverse complement strand
ACACATTCATTCGCATGGATAGAATCGTACTATTTCGGGAAGTAGAAATGAAGACCCTAGATCTAGTTTCCACCATCTTGGCTGCGAGGAATTTTGTATTCATTATACTATGGACTATTCATAAACAGATGGTTGCATCCATACTATGTCTACATGTGTCTATACTTGTGATGTATTACAAGATCATTCGTATATCAGAGCAGTAGTTAGTTTTCTAGTTAGTTTTGATCTGAGTATGGGAATGCCTACCTCAGCGATGACATGATCTCATATATATATTTTGCATTGAATGTTTTTACAGGTTACAACCGGGCTCTCCACAAGATGATCCTCGAAATGATAAAGTACTTCACTCTTCCTAAATGATAAATGAAATCCTCATCTACTACATACTTCGCACTTTAGGGGGCAATCTGTTACACAAAATAATCGTCACCATGACTATTTTCAGTCAGTATGAGTCTATCATCACTTATATTGTTCTCCTAAGCAAGTCTCAGACCTCAGCTCTTCATGTCAAGCTTTGCAAATGAGAGAAAGACATTAAAAATCAATAAAGCTCTGGTTCCTCACTTTCTCTCACTTTTGCCTGCAACCCCGCACCGTTTTTTCATATTACCTGCGTATCTGCACACTCTGTATGTAAAGGGGTGGGTGCATACCCCTGTAAAAGTCAAACAGGCGCAATTTTATTCTAAAAAACTCACTTTGGGTTAATTCTAGATGATTTTAGAAGGAATTTTGACGTGGATTGTTCGCTCTAAGGTGGTTCATGCATCCCAAAAGAGAAGGAGCTAATCCCTTGATAGGAGGAACTATCCCTTTGAAGGAGGGCTTTATCCCTTTGAAGGAGGACCTAGTAACTTCCCTCCATTGCACTATAAATTAAGGCATTGGGTCAGTTGATGGGGAGGTTAGAAGCTGAACATTTTTGAGGGTAAATGTTGATGGAATTGGGACTTCCTAGTTAAGCTTGAGAGGAGAGATCACATACCTTTTGGCTTCATTGGGAAGTGAGTGAAACTTGTCAAAGTAAGGAGACTTCTTGTCGGAACCTGGAGGAGCTTGTACAAGCATCAAGGCAAAAGGTTGTAAAGTTATTCTTTGATTTGAATTAATACAATCAGATTCATTTTTCTCAACAATTGGACTTAATGTGGTTTGTTTCATAATATCCTGATCATTATGATGAATATGCTTTATGATATTGGCTTTTCAGGTGCTATTTAATTTGTTTGCTTGTTTGTGTTTGCAGACTTACTTCAAGGAAGCTCATTCGAAGCAAGGGAGTGAGGCTTCCCACAAACTTGCATTGGACCCAAGGTAGGCCTAAAACACTTGTTGCCTTTGTTTTTAATGCATATTTAGAGAAAGATAGTTTTTGATGCTTCTTGTCACTATATATCTTTAGATACTAGGGAGGTAGATCTTGTCCGCAACCTCGACTCATTCCGTGTGACAATATATATATATATATATATATAATATATATATAATATATATATATTATATATTATGGAAATTTCGTGACTAAGAATATGCATACTCAAAACCTTCACAACCTCGCATATTCTTTTATCTTATGTCACTTCATAGGTCAGTAAATTGTCTCTTGAAAAATGGTAATTGTACATTGATTATTGAATTTTCAGAATGGGCCTAAAATGCCTCCACCAATATGATTTAGGTTTCCTTTAGTCTTTTTTTGTGTGGATCTTATACCACAGTAGGTATCCACCACTTTGTGATTTTGTTACCACTGTATATGCATGCAAGATTATGAGTGATGGATATACCACAATATATCAACTTTGATCAGATTCCATGCACAAATATTGTATACTCACAAGATACACTTTTAAATAAGTCTCAACTTTCTCCTTCAAGGTAATTGTAGTCTTCCAATTAGGCTTATGATTCAAATTTAATTAAGGACTATATAACACCCTCCTCACACATCTACCCAAGTAACAGGCCAGCCAGGGTAAACATGTGACAAAATGTTACTATGATGTGATTTGACTCCCTATGTGCCAGTTAAGGAAGTGGAACCAACGAAACACATCACATAGTCCTTCCACATCAGCAACATAAATCCCAAGAGCCATCCCAGCCACTCTGGTAACTAGCCCCTCAGACCAACTAAAGTTTTAATGCATCAAACCCATTGGTGCTCCCTTGATATAGACCAGCATGTGTCCAGGAGGCTCCAGATGATCCCACACTGAGGGAAAGTCAGTGTCTAAGGAATTTTTTCCCCAGTTTTGTGACCGCGACTCCCGAATTTTTGCCACTTTTTCAGGCCGAGAGCCCAGGTCACTGCCTAGAACTAAATGAAACCTTCATAAATGAATTTTCACAACAAAACAATGATACATTTGTAAGAACATTGACAAGGACTAGACTGGACCCCTACTAGCCATGACAGACATTTCATCAAACATGTCACAAATATGAAAGCTACAGGTCTTAGCAACAAAACTGAGCATTGGGATCTCATACTTATCTTAGAATTGCTAAGAAGAGTTAATGTCTCAACACATTAATTTTTGTTTCATCTAGTAGGCCATAGATACATTGTTCATTAATTTACAAGTAAAAACATGATGAGAGCCATACATAGCCACGATCATAATACATGTTCAGAACCAACATAATAACAACAGAGATACCAAGGAAACGACATCCATATCCATCCACATGAATTAACTAGGAGGAATAACCTCATATTAATGATGTGAAGGCCAACCAAGTTCAGGACTTCCACGAACCACCCAACCATAGACATGGTTGAGCCAAATCTCTCTTCAACCAGTGACCCCCATGCCATATTCCAAGCATGAATGTGGGATCTCATAAAACACATCAATCAAAACCATCCAAGGGATCCGAAGGCCAAACCACTTCAACCCATAAAATAGTGATTCCACCTCACAATCGGACATCACAAACCATCACCAGATTGGTCTCTACCTATTGGCGATGTTGGACCCACCAACATTCAGGGCATCTCCCTAATTTGAAGTCCCAATTAGACCTCAAACCATTTGGATTAGGAGTCCCAAAAGTGGGTGGTAGTGTAATCCCTTGACCTCGATAGTGCACAAAGGTAAGTATGATAACTTAGGGTGAGAGAAAGTGTGTGACCCTGTGGAGAGTCAAGTGTGATGCATGAAGGTTCTAACACACTAAGGGGAAAACGAAGTGTGCCCCTTAGAAGCTTGTAATAGTACATAGCTTGAAAGGAACAAAAAAGAGGATTTACATACAAGCTAAAATGCTGAATAGTCCACAAATTAAAGTGATGAGTTAATCCAAAAACATGCATTCAACAGGGTTCGTACAATTGCATACAAACTAGTTCATAAGAAAATGCATAAGTTAGACAACATGCATTGCTAAAACAACCAGAATAGCCTAACTACATTAACAACATATGCATGAAAGCGTGTTGGCTTAATATTATTATTATAAGTGAAAGTTCCATCCATACATACATCATTGATGACCACTAGCCCCAATAATGGAACATTACAATTAAGAACACCTACTCCTCCAAAGAAGTATACTTGCTCTACGCTATGGAGAAGCCAAGGCTTTTCAAAATACTCCCAAGCCTTTTCTAAGCATAAGCCTAGCTAAATGCTTGGCTCCCAGAAGCCTATTCTATGAGTTATGAGGTTTTATTTATAACAAAGGATAGGGTGACCCTTGATATTCCCATTTGCAACTCTTTAAATACCCTCATGACTCTTCAACTTCTTTACAGGTAACTCGTTATATAACATGATGACCTTTCACATTCTACTAATGACACTTGGAATTTCACTTGCAACATATTTACAAATAATATTACATTTCCACATGTACCCATGTAAGACAAAATAGGCTAGAGACATCCTAACAAGACAAAACACTATGATTCCTAAGATTGGGGAAAGAACAACTCGACAACCTCCACTTGGTGCTTCTCAGTCACATATTGATGCCAAGATCGGTACTATATGATGGTGTCCCCAAACTGTTTGATGGCCTCTTTCTTATAAAAGACTCTTTCCTCCATGGCATCTAGGTATATGGTCTTGGAACCTGTATCCAACTCATTCTGAAGCATGTGCAACATGGTGTTGACCATGACAGGACCACCAATGTACTTTTGCATGTTATGTGCGCTCATTTCCAAGTCTTCCCTTGTGGCCTCTCGCCTTACCTACTTAATGTACTCATCGATCTCTAGTCGGACTTCGTTCTTGGGTTTAGCATCAATGAGGGAACAAATTGATGGGATCTTGTGCATTCCCACCATTACATCCAAATCATTGTGCAACCATGCATATGAGGCATGCATGCTACTTATGAAAGGGGTGAGTTTCTCGTAGTTCTAGATCACCACTTGGACCTTTTCTTTCTCTAGCTCTTCTTATGGCTTCATTTTCTTTGTTAAGTCAAGCAGGGCCCCTTTGTACCACATTGTCCACTCTTGTACATGAGAAATGGTAGCATGTATGTTCTTGAGAGTTGAATAAACTCTTTGCTCTGCTATTCTAGTCCATCTACACAAACAACTTCTTTATGCACGGTGACAAATCTTTCATTGAGATTTCGCATGGTATTCTCAAGTGTTGATACTCTCAGGATTCTCCACCGACCTACTCTCAGGATTTGCTCCTTTTTTTCCCTGTCCGTCCACCTTCCCTTCCCCCTGTCCTCTCCCTCCATTTCCCACTCTTATTCTTGTCCTTGTGCTCGTGTGGACATTGCTTACCACTTCTCGGTCCCATCTCTGATGACCCACCTCTTCCACGTTGCTACACCCCAATCGAGGTTTCTCCTCTTCTTCCTTGTATTTTTGTATGATTTTCACTAAGCTCTCCATTTCCTTCATCTGATATAGCTCTTCTACTTTTATATCTAAAGTTCTGCTTACTTGGTCGCATCCCCAATTTGTCAGATTATTTGCTGCCACATTTCCCTTCCTTTAGACATATGTAGCGATGTTGTAGTCTATCTATCTGATTAGCTTACTGATCTCTTGGACCAGCCATGCAGTTCTCCATCTTTGGTTGATCTTCTCCCACTGTGTTCCTTGCTATATTTTCTTCACCATTTCGATCGCCATTGAGTCTCCTTCTACCTGTAGTTTTTGAAATCGCTCTCTTATTGCAATTTCCAACCCTCTTTTCAAGGCATGAAGCTATACTTCATTATTTGTCATGTTTCCACAGCCCATAGCGTAGAATCTAAGTGTCTTACCCCTATCATCTCTGAATAATCCTCCTGTCCCCACCTCTCTAGGGTTCCGTTTTGTAGCCCCATCGAAATTTAGTTTGATGAATTCCTTCAGAGGGATTTTGAATTGGTTTGTTTCCTCTCCTTTGGTGGTGTGGTGCTTCCACGAAGATGTGTGCAACATACTTGGTTTCAGGTTTAGGCATGTCATTACCTTTTCTTCCTGTGGATTAGTTTTCCAATCCTCCTCAAATATTTTCTCTGCCAGTATAGTCTCTCATATATTTTGGGTTATCTGGTTCCATTTTTCAGCTTTTTCTCTTCTTTCTTCTTTGAAGATTAGGTTGTTTCATTCTTTCCATATATTCCATAGGACTAATCCTAGTGAGATTCTCCAAGCACGGTCCAGTATTGTGTTCTGGTACGGATTTTTCTGCCAATTATCTATTGTTATTTTCATGTTATTTGGATTCCTGTCACTGATTTCAAAAAGTTGATTGTGTTTTTTCTACATGTTATCGTTGTATTTACAAGCATTGGTCAGGTGCTCCATTGTCTCTACCTGTTCTCGGCACAAGACACATTTCGAGGGACCTTACATCCCTTTTTTTTGCAATTGATCCCATGTTACTGCCCAACTGTGGCGCATGATCTAGATAAAGAAAGCGATCTACTCCCATGTTTTTTCCTTCCATATGCTTTCCCAGGTATTTGTTTCTTGATGCCTGAGGAATTCTACTTGTAATTGATAACCTTCTTTAATTGTAAACATTCGTTTGATCCTGTAGCCCCATCTTAGAATGTCCAGTCCTTCTTTTTTTTCTATTTTCCTGGTTGCCATTTCCCTTTCGTATAGCTTCCACTGGGGTGTTTCTGGTGCTTCTGGCCAGCCCTATCTTTGTTTCCACTTTCTCCAGTGTTCTCCTAGGTATATGCACCAGAATTTTTGCATTGTTTCCCCCCTTGGAGATTAGTGTATTGGCAGAATTCTGCTAACTGAGGCTTGCTGTTTAATTTTTCTCTCTGTTTCCATGCTTCTTCCCAGAAGTTGGCTTTGTCACCTCCTCTGATTTCCTAGAAGTTATGGTTGCTGATCAGATCCCTATTGTCGATGGCTAGGTTCCATATTGTTGAACCTTTCTTGTCGCTATGGCTTCTCAGCTTTCCTTCGAGAGACATGGGCATGTCATACTTCCTTTCCCATAGTTTTTTCCAAACGTCAACCCCTCCCTGTATCCATCTCCACCACAACTTTTCTCCCATTACTTGATTTAGTATGGAGAGAGAAAAGGAGAGAGGGTTGGAGATAGAGACAAAGTTCAAGGGACTAGAGAGAGAGAGAGAAAGAAAGAGATGGGGGGGAGAGATAGAGGTAGGTGGGAGAGAAAGTAAGAAAGATAGGACTCAAGAGAGATAAGGAGAAAGAGTTGGAGTTGGAAGGGGAGAGAGAGGGAGGGAAGAAGAAATACATAGAGGGAGAAAGGCGGAGAGGGAGAGGGAGTTACAAGGGAGAAATGGAAAGAGAGTGAGAGAGAAGAGTAGTACGGAAGAGAGAGGGAGAAAATGGGAACATAGATAGAGAAGGGGAAGAGAGGGAGAGGCTGAGATAGTTAGACATAGCTAGAGAATGTGTATGTTTGGGGGGTTAGATAGAGAGAGGGAATAAGAAAAAGACACATAAATGAAAATATAGATATTATATATTATTATATAAGGATCATAGATCCATCTTAAACCCGGATCTATCAAGTGTCTTGAGAGATCAAATCTCTCAAGGTGCAACATTTCCTCAAGTTTCACACTAAAAAAATAGTTTTGCACCTCGAGAGATTGGATTCATCTAGGTGCTTGATAGATTTGAGGTTAAGATGGATCTACGTTGGTTATATCATTCTTTCCAAAATATAATTGATAATAAAAAAAGGGAGGGAAATCAAGAAGAGAGGGAAGGAGCTCCTGCTTAATTTGACATTATCTTGTGGAGATTGATTGCTTGTTTCTCAATCTGAATGGCCTATCTTAGCTTCCCATGATGGAAATGATCAACCCTTGTGATGAACCACATTAGATGGTTCTAAACATCAACCAAATATTAATGATATGATTAATGTGAAAGACATCTTCATTATCATTATGGATTACAAAATTACAAAAGTTTAAGGTTTAGCAAGTTAATTATGCCTTAAGACATTCCCTTTGAAATGAACTCCCTCTCTTGCCCACTTGTCATCATTATGGGCCATAAGATTATGTGTTAGATGATTGAAAATAGTTCCACCATTGGATGAAGGGAAAGTAATTAAAATTCATTGCAGAGTATCAAGGATGCCATTTGATTAAATTAACATGCCATGGCAATGGTTGCACTCACTACTGCAACCACAACAGCCACAGCTGCACTGAAACATAAAAATGATTCTGATGCCCATATCTATACATCCATTGTTGCTAATGACATCCCCATAGGTTACCCATTAGCGGAACACATGCCTCATTTTGGATTTCTTACTCAACGAATGTGGGTTGCACTAGTCTGAGCTTTCAAGAATCCTCAAAATAAGGCCAACCTTTGTCAGAACGAGATCCACTTCTACAGCCCAACAAGCCGTTCAGTTCTTAACAAATTCGGGATTCACGGATGACCGGGTAAGGAACCTCATTACCAGAAACCCATCTATTCTAGCTTTCAATGTTGATCGGCTGTTGAAATCCAAGTTTGAGTGAATGAAAGCACATGGTCTCACTACCCAAGACATAAAAATTGCCTTATCTCGGGCACCCATATTGATTAAATGCAGTATAGAGGAACTTATGTGTCCTAACATGCAGTATCTTCAAAATCTGTTAGGAATAGAGGTTGATATTTCCAGGGCTTTTAAATGGGCACCTCACATTCTAGTCAGTATTAATATGCCATGACTTTTGGAAAAAAATGAAGTATTGGGAAACTTTTGGCCTCCTGGAAGATGAGATGAATGAGATTTTTAGCAGAAACCCATATATAATAAATGTTTCCATGGATAAGGTGCAGAAGAACATGGATTTTTTCATGCACACTGCAGGGCTTCCTGCAAAGTTTGTTTTATCATATCCTAATTTAGCGTCTCATTGCAACTTGGTGTCTAGGATCAAGCCTTGCCACAAGGTGTGGAGTGCTATTAGTGCTATGCAAAACACTGAAAATTCAATTACATAACCCTTTAACAACCTCCAGCTAGCTATAGCTTTTCACATTTAAAAGAGTGTTACTTGTTTGATACACTTTCCTAAAGTGAGTGCTTTTTCTTTTTCTGTTGCATTTGTAAATTGTTTCATTTTTCTGATTAATAGGAGAAATTACATTGATAGTAGAAATCACAATGTAAGAAAAAAAATTCTTCTTTTATTTATTTACTAGAAAAATCTAAAAGCCTTAAAATTTCATTGAAGTCAACCTTGCAATAAAGCAGTCCCAAAGATATTTGATGTTAGGTAACACTCTCATTCGTACTCTGTTGCCTTAATGCTTGTTGTCTAGTGCTGACACCAGTATGCCAATTAGTAGCACAGTTAAATCTCATAGCAATTTTCCCTCAAAAGTTTGTTCATGGACGGTAATAGCCTTGGATTTCTTCTTAGTGGCACATTGTTCTCCATATATCAATATGAATGCAGACAGATATCAATAACCAAAGAGGCAATAGAATTTGTGATTCATATTTTGGAAAGTTGGACTCCATACTTTCATTAACTAAATAGATCAAACACTATAACATCATCATTCCTGAATCCTGGGTCACTCCTAACTTATTGCTGAACTCCACCTGCAAATGAGATAAACTATCTCACACTATCCATCACACACTCCCTCTATATGATAAAAGTGATCTCAGTATCAATTTGCATGCATGAATTGGTGTATTTCATTTCATTTGATAGTGTATGTAGAGGACAGAGAAAATAGATAGAGGTGTGCATGTATTCTACAATTTTCTCTTGTCCTGAATCCCTACTAATTACTTGCTCATTTTCTTGTCTTGCAATATCGGGTGAGTCTCTTTATCGGGTGGGACAGGAGTCGTCGGATCAGATTTTTCTTTTGGTAGTTTTGGGCCTTTACGTAGGGTGATGAGCGATTTCGATCAAATCACATCAAAATATCGCATCAGAGGAAGTCGAGGGGTGCAACCTTTATACACACATGGATGCGACTTACGATAACAATTAAACCCAGACCCGATAAAGGAATTAATCCTTTTTTTAGGACTGAGGAAGGGAGAATGAGTGGTGCAAGGGAAGGAGAAAATGATTGTTGTGAGTCTCTTTTGAGCATGACCAAGGACCAGGCTCACTTCCGACTTTTAGAAATCAAAGATATGTAGCAGAGCTAACAGGCACCTTAGATTCTAGTCAGTAGTAATATGCCTTGACTTTTGGAAAAAAAACATTGAAGTATTGGGCAACTTTTGGCCTCTTGGAAGATGAGATGAAGGATTTTTTTAGGAGAAACCCATATATACTTAATGTTTCCATGGATAAGTTGCAGAAGAACATGGATTTTTTCATGCACACTGTAGGGCTTCCTGCAAAGTTTGTTTTATCATATCCTAATTTAGTGTCTCATTGTAGCTTGGAGTGTAGGATAAAGCCTCTCCACAAGGTGTGGAGTGCTGTTAGTGCTATGCAACCTTCCAAGCATCCTCGTAATCTCATTAAAGTGCTTAAATTAAGTGAGCGGAGGTTCCTTGAAGAACATGTCTATTATAGTCCTCATGCCACATAATTATTTGAACTTTACAGTGGAAAACCTACCCTCTTGTAAATGATTTGGTTAGAGTTAGATTATATTGATGATAATCTACTTGAAAGAAGAAAAGGAAACCTATGATAGCCTCCCATAGGACCAACAATTCTAAGAACTACTTTATGACCAGGTCCATGCTCAATAAGAGTAGGAAGAGGAATAGACTGCTAGCATTGCTAGAACCTGCAAAGAACAAATGGATAAATAACAATTGGTGGTCCAAGACCAACCTCTTCCTATTCCAAGTATCCCAATTCAATCCCAGACCATTGAGTAGGTGTACCCCAAAATAAAAAACCAATTTTGACTGCTATGGACTACAAGTGCTTAGGAGGTTTGGCTAAAGAGAAGCGAGGACCAACAGAGCCTCCTTCAGTGTAGAAGAGGCCAAACGAGCTTGGGCAAGGGGCTGGTCCCAATGCTCCTACTACAATAAAAAAGGACTTACAGTATACATTCACCCCTCCCATGGTTGAGAAAAAGTAGCAATAAGAAGGAATTCTTCTGAAGAAGAGGAGACATGCACTCTTAGATGGAGGTGCAAGCAGTTTTGGCAGTAGATAAAGACCTCGAAGGGGGGCCACATCTGACAAGAAGAGTCAGATAATCTGCCATATTGCAATGGGGGTATGCTTTTTTCAATAAAAAACATCTAAACAAGCTGCCAAGATCCTTGAGGCCATGAAGTTCCCCCTACATAACCCCTGCAGGTATGATCATAAGTGTATAATGGCTTAGCTAAAGGGAAAAAATTGGAAAACATGAGAGCATACCTACACAAGAAAAGTTGGAAAACATGCACTCTTGGGCGGAGGTGCAGACAGTTTTGGCCGTAGATAAATATCCCTAAGCGGCCACATCTGAGTTGTTCCTTGCTCCATTTCTATACCGATCAGAGGTACCACCTTTCAACACTTTCTATAGAGCACCAAATGAGGTGGTACCTCCAGAAGGAATGAAGTTCGTGGCCCTTAATTGAGCAAGGAGGAAAGATGTGGCCCTTACTTAAGTGAGGAAAGAGGTAATTGAAGATGCTTTCACTACGAAGAAGATGGGGGATTTTAGGTTGTTAACTATGAGGAGATTGCAGAATTCACAATATTCTGGAAATTTAACCGACATGAGTTTATTCATAAAAATACAAACTCAATGTCACTGCTAAGATAGCAATAACAAAGGTTATTGGAGAAACATTTTTTTAAGATCACACAAATTAAAACAACAAAAAGAGGTCATTTACTTATAAAGGTTTCAAAATCTTAATGAAGAGAATTTTCATAAATTCTTCACTTTGAACATTGACTTCTTTCTACTATGCTATTGTTTCTTATGCCATTGCCTTACGGCGTTTCCTTTGCAACGTGTGGTGCAAATGCTAGTAATATCTCTTGTAAAGTGGGTGTGAATATCCATGGTTAAAAATATTAGTATATTGTAAGCTTATTGCAAGTATTAGAGTTTTTAATTTAAACATGGTTACAAAATCATTATTTTAATTGATAAGGTAAAATCAATCTTAACTTATGACAACTTTAATTTTATTAGTTTATTACTTTTAACTCTTTTGCAAACACTACAAAATCTCTTACCTTAAAATTTTTATTATTATTTAATTGAACCCATAGATAAGTTTTTACAAAGCCTTTACCTATTATAAATTGAACGATATTTAAAAATATTTACTTTCTTATATTGCATCTACATATCTCTCCTATATTGGATTATAGAGCCCGGGGACAATAATAAAAAAAATAAATAACAATAATAATAGTTATTATTATTATTATTATTATTATTATACATGTAAACTACATTATATTTATTTATTTATTTATGAAAATTGTGGTTGAGACATAGAGGGATTACATTCTATAGGTTTGCAAACAAAAGCAAGCAACTAGAATTTTTTAATTGTTACATTAAAACTTGATGGCTAAGCCGAGTAGGGGACAAAAAATTACGAAGTGATGTCAAACAGGGGACAAAGAAGACATTGCAATCAGGAGATTTTGAGAAGGGCATCTATGACATTTAGGCTTTGCAAAAAGGGCATAGAGCATGGAAAAATTACTTAGCATTTGGATGAGCTGACTAGTTTAGATTTGGAAGAGGAACATCCTTAAATAGTCGATGGGATAGAAGGAGAACTTGAGAGAAGGGAGTTTATTGGGTTCTTGCATGCTACAAAAGATGCAGGGAGCAAGCCAATAAGACGCACTTGCAGAAAAAGGAGGAGATGTTCATTTGCGAGTCAATTCGTTGATTTAAGTGAAGATGTACTGTCATCCATAGTTCTTCCAAATCAACAATTAGCTATGTAGGAGCATCCAATTCAAATCATAACTCATGTATGAAGTCTCCATGAGAGTGCACTTGGGCATGAGTACGTTGTAGTTCATTGTAATCCATCGTGCAGGGGAACAACCTCGACGAAACATGGGACTCCAGGGGATCTGGAGATCTAGAGATTGAGGGAAGCGCTTATTGTTGGGTTGCCAACCTAGATGGCAATGGAACATGGCCGGGAAGTGAAAACGGCATATATGTATGACCTACAAAGCATAAAATGGAAGGAAGAAAAATAATTTTCATGAGGGAAGACTGCAATGCCATGCGAGTTGAGTTAGTGGAGAGGTATGGTGGGATGTTCCTCTTGTGTGGATTTGTGATCTTATATCACCTTTTGAGTGAGAGATGTGGAGAGATTCTTGTGATTGATATGGTTATAGAATTAGAATGAGGCCACATTGACTCATTATAACTATAAGTCCTTTTTACCCCTAGTTATATTGCTTCATTAGCTTGGGAATTTGCCACATAGTTGTTGGCTAATATACCTATAAGTCTCTTTTGTTCCAATTTGTATTGTCTCATTGCCTTGGGAATTTATGATAGAGTTGTTGGCTATTATAACTATAAATCCCTTTTTCTTCAAGTTGTATTACCTCATTGGCTTGGGAATTTGCAACATAGTTATTAGTTCTTTAGATGTGGAACCAATCTTTTTGGGACTCCATTATGGATGATAAAGCTCTTATTTTGGATAAGATTGCTTCTAGAAAAAGATTTTAGACATAGGTTTTTTTTGTATGTGTTAAATTATGATTAAAGAATCTCCGAAAACAATAAAGTGGTGAGAAGCCTTGTTATAGAGCATAAGTTTTTACCAAATTATTGGTCATAACGCTTAGCTTTAAGGAAAACTTCATCTAGAATTCCTATTGATGATCCCTAATAATTTGTTTTAATATATTAAATATATAAATAATAATACTTTATTTTTTTCCTTTAATATATTTTCAATAATTAAATTTATTTTTTATTTTATTTAAATTATTATAATATTATTTTAATTTAAACCCGAATGCGGGTGTTAACGTGCATTTAAGGTGAGCCATGCGCACGCCACGCGGGGAGGACAGCAGGCAGATGCACATGCAGATAGTGAGGGAGTTCAAGTGGGTTGATATGAATAGCATTCAATGCTATTCAATTCGGCCTCTGTCCCAAGAACCTGACGAAGGAATTTACAGGATGGCAGCCAGAAGATTCGCCATTGTCCGTGTTTGTATGCAGGATGAGAATTTAAGCTCTGAGGCGGAAGGAGGGGATGGCCAGGTAAGGAAAGAGGAAGGAGGCAAAGGCGGCAGCAGGCATTACCTCACTGTTCAATTCTGCACAGCGTCAGCTTCTGGTTTACGGCACTCTCAGGATGTAGAGGTGGGGATTGCGCAAGGGATTCGTTCTGTAGCGGTGCAACATTGCGGAAGCGACGCCTCCCCTGTGAACGAATCCGGATTCTTCAATTTACAGGTGGTCAGTGGAGCAATTGCAGAGTTATATAATCTTCAGGCAGAGCCGGAGCATCCTTTGCATTCCATGGCTCCTCGTCTACGTGCTACACCTCGTCGTGGACGCAACCATGGGCAGAGGGGAGGCTCAGGAGGCAGGGGCAGTCAAATCCCACGACGTATTTCACCCCTTGCTTGTGCTTCGCCTCCTTCAATCAGATCGAAAGACTCAGGCTACTCTATCAGAAACACTATGCAGTCGGCTAGATTCCAGTTCAGGCGCAGGACTAACAAACCTCTCATTTCGTCTCTCATTATGGTCATTTTCTCTGAAGAAGACGAGGAGGAGGGAAGCTTGAAGGAGGACACCGAGGAACAGATGCCTTCACCCTCGGACAACTCCTCGCAGAGGAGGTGGATGGAAGATTAGCTCTTACATTCCTTCGTCTTAGAGCAAGCTTGAAGATGATAGCACTTTTGCTCACTCAGAGGAGAAGGCAGAGGTGCTACAGGAGATAGGAAGCATGCAGGATAAGGATAACATGGACATTGCTCAGCAAAAAACTGAGGCTCCACAAGCGATGGACGTCACCAGGCAGGCTTCACCCCAGAAGCAAGCCATGGTCAAGGAGCCTGATAACTCCTTTGCAACCATCCTTTACCTCAAACTACCACCGGGCATGAAGCCTGAAGATGTCCAGGACGGGGTGGAGGTCACCTGGGAGCGAGATCCGGACAAGGAAACTGGGCAATGTTCAAAAAATCTCAAGTAGTCAGCTCTGTCTTGAGGGTAAGGTCTATGGCTCTTGTTCTGGTGGTAAAGTATCTTCTCTGTTCTGTTTATGTGTGTTCATGAATTCCAGTATGGTATTTTGGGACCGGCCACACCTGTTCTACTACAATGGTGCAGCGTACTGAGGCTGGCGACAATTCCAATATAACAAGTCCACAATTTTTGTATTTTTGACAATGAATTGCAGTTATGTAGGCTTCCAGACCTGTAAGAACTCTTTCCTCTGGTCTGAAGCTTATTCCTGCTAATAGCATTTTGTACAATGTTCCTTACAATCTGCGGAACAAGCATTTTTGTGAAAAGTTTTGAAAGAGAGTTACTCACTCACTCTCAGAGGTTAAATACTCTTGTAAATATTTTTTCAGTTTCTTTAATATAAATAGTTTAGTCTTTGCCCAGGTTAAAAAAATAAATAAATAAAATAAATAAAAATAATAATATAATAATAATTAAAATAAATAAAATATAATTAATTTAAATATATAAACATTGTTTATGACTAAACTATTATATAAATATATATAAATATATATTATATATAAAATAAATTTATATTATTATTCATTAAATCCCTTAAAAATTGAACAATATTTATTAAAAAATAATAATTATTTAGAAAGCTCAAATCATATTTAGTTAATAGTAAAACCCGCCCATTTACACCTAAGATTGTTAATATTAATTGTTATTAAAAACGAATTTTTTTTAATCACTTTTTTGGCTAAACTTTTATAGAAATACAAAACTGTAATTAATTTTTT
>APFE030213615.1:0-108851 GCA_000404065.3 Pinus taeda | reverse complement strand
GATTGACTCGTCCACTATCTTGCGGGTAGTAGTTCCTCACTAAGAAAATGGTGGGATTACGATGGACTTAGAAGAGAACTTGCATACAATAGGACATAGATTTAAGATTGTGAATAATATTGTGGTTGTAGTGGATAAGAGTGAGCAGAGTATGCGCACCTGTGAATGATATGTTTGAGACTGCTTTGTAGCTTTGTTCAAACTTCAGAAGAAGCAACTTTCTTCAGACTGAGAAGCCAAGCTAGTGCCTCCTGCAGCAAAATGCAAGAAATGCTAATGCCTTTTGCAGCAAAATGAAAAAGGGGAAGGGAAAGACAGGTATTACTCTTCATGCATCATTAATGTTTGTATTGCTCTTATTAGAAAATATTTGCAGAATCAAAGCATTAAAGTTAGAAAATATTTGCAGAATCAAAGTATTAGAGAAAATATTAACGTCTGTCTTGCTCTTATTAGAAAGTATTTGTAGAATCAAAGCATTAGGGTTAGAAAATATTTGCAGAATCAAAGCATTAGAGAAAATATTTGCAGTGTGGCTTCAACATCCTCCCATTCTACCATCAGAATTATGCTTCCTGCCATGAGAATCAAAGAACTAGAGCAAATTCTTGTTTGAGAAATCTGCGACATGAGCAAATTCATGAGCAAATTCCTGTTCCTACCATGAGCAAATTCATGTTCCTATCATGAGAATAAAAGAATTAGAGCAAATCCTTGTTTGAGAAAACTGCAACATGAGCAAATTGATGAGCAAATTCCTGTTTGAGAAATCTACAAAAAGGTCGGATAGAATCTTTGGAAGGTCGGTTGCCATATAATATTTGAAAAGTCTTTGAGAAATCTACAAAATGGCTAGCTCGCTGCCATATATCATTTAGAATTGAGGAAGAACTAAAGACAAGTGGCCAACTGAAGACAAGTGGCTACTGCCATGCAAAATTCGTGTTACTGCCCAACGTGTTGTGGCATGCCTATATGATGTGTTATGGCTTTGCGGTGTTGTGACTAAATATGTTGTGTACTTGACTGACCAAGAGATACATACAACAATTAACAACCAGAAAAAAAAACCTGAATAAACATTTAATTTCAATGAACTAATGCTAGCATTAGTTTCAGTTTTCTTAAATATGAATTAAAAAAAAATTAGTTAGCCATCATATTATAGCATTTTTAACCTCTGTGTCGGTAAGAGGCTAAATAAGATGATAAAAAATATCATTGGTCTTGAAAAATCAATGCATCGATGTGATACCTTAAACATGTTTCATAAAATCTAAAATTTAGATTAAGCTTGTAGAAATTAGGTTAAACTTGCAGAGATTAATGCTAGGACCAAAAAATCGATTACTATAGTCGAGTGCCATGTGGCAAGGACTAATAAAATATTAAAATATTAAAACTGTGTATAGTTTTTATCTCTAATTTCAATAACCAATGGAATACAAATAAATCATATTTTAAAATTTTCTTAAAGTTTCAAGAACATGAAGTTTTTGAACCATATATAGTTTTTATCTCTACGAGAAATCCATGACACATGGTAAGCATCTGTCAATCAAAATCGAAAGAATATTAATGTGTGGTTGGAATCTATATTTAATACAAAGTTGCAATGCTCGATATGAATTTGCATCGCGTGCAATTGAAGTGTGAAAAGCTTAAGTATGTTTAAATATAAGTTCATAAATTATGTTTTTGCGAGAGTATGTGCAGAGGTTTTTATTATTTTTACTGTACAAGTAAAACATTGAAATGTTTTCACTATGTGAGGAGAAACAAATTTGTGGTATCTTTTTTAAATCTTTTATAAATGAATTTTTTATAGTGAAATTAAATTTAATACTTATATTGGTGTAATATATTTGTGTACACTCAAGTTCAGTTTTGAAGAATTTGTTTTTTTATTTGCATAATATTTTTTTTGGTTGATTTTGTTTTTTATTTTTCTGAGTTTTTCTACTAGTTTCTAGACAATATATTAGAGACATGACAAAAGTGAAGACAACAAAGTTGCTAGATGGGATTTGAAGAAATATATATATATATATATATAAGGGACTCGAAGACCATAGACTCATTTTTTACATAAATTATTGGACTAGTAAGTCAAATTAGATCTCTTGGTGAGACATGTAAGGAAATGAGAATGTGTTCGGTATGTGTTATATTATTTCTACAACTAGTTTCACACATTGTACATTGTGTAGGACCACTTCCCCATAGGGTTTGTAGGGGGTAGATTCATCCCATGGTTTGGTGCATGGGGTTTACAGATGGTTTTGGGCATGATGGTTTTCTGCCCATTGTATTTTGTAGATCTAGTTTGGAGGTTTGAAAATTGGATTGATAAGGTTGTAATTCTAGGGGTTTGAAAATTATTTTTGTTAGTTGAGTGAGTCTAAGCTATGGATAGTTTAATTTTGTGAGGTTCAGTGAAGTCCACAATTTTTAAAAGTAGATGTAAAAGTCTAAATTTGAGTCCAAGTCAAGTTGAGAATCATAAGAGGAGATTAGTTGAAAATTCAAGAAATGTTTCTATTGTAACAAAAAGATAAGTTAAGTTGAGAATCATGAGTGGAGATTAGTTGAAAATTCAAGAAATGTTTTTGTTGTAACAAAAGAGAAAATAGTGCATTCTCTGTTGAAGGTGACACCACTAATGCATTGAATTATTAAGTCAAAATTGAGAGGGGTTGAGTTATTTCAAATTCAGATAATAAGTCATTTGAACTTGTTGTAAAAATCATTAACTTGGGTGCATTTTCAGTGGTAAAGGAGGAAAGCCCCTGCAAATACAATCTACAACCATGTTTTGAGAGATCTTAATGACAAACTTGATGTTGTTTCTAAAGAAGCTCTACAACCTCCTCTTGGACATTGCGGAGCTTATGAATTTAGTAATGGGCAATGGAACTCACATGTGGTCCTCCTTTTTCTTCATGTCGAAACTCACATGAAATTGTTTATTATTATCTCTTTATGGAAGGTTCACTGCACATATGATACATAATGCTGAAATTGGAAATGTACTGAGAGATGACATAATTAGATATGATACTAGAAAATTGTACAATTTCTATCTTTCATTGGCCTTCTGAAGGCATTTGATGTAACACACGGCTATGTATATATTCCATCATAAATATATAAAGTTTTTTTTTCTCTCCCATCCACCCTCCAACTAGTTACTAATTCCATGGTAAAAAATAAAACAAACTTGAAAACTTTGATAATAACGAGATGGATGAAATTGTGATATAGATTGTTAGTCACTAATTTTATAACACATATTTTGTGAGTTTTAACATGGTTGAGATATTCTTTAAACATCTCTTTTATTTAAATTAGAAATAAATTAAATTAAATAAACAAATTTAAAGAATTTATATAATAATTATGTAGATTGTAAGTGTTGAAAACTTTGAATAATAACAGAAAATATATGAATAGAGAGATGGTTAAATAAAATAACATATTTTTGTGAGTTGCTAGATATTGATTGAGATATTTTTTTCTATTTTCACAATTTTATAATTGAGATATTTTTTCATATTTTTTTCACTACATTTTATAAATAACATTTTTGAGGTTGCTAGTATGAGACTATTTCTTCATATTTTTATAAATACATAATTTATATTTAATGCAAGTTAAATATTATATTTTTTTGAGTCACTAGAGATATTGATTGAGATATTTTTCATATTTTTTTTATTAATAAATTTAATTTAATAGAAATTAAAATTATCTTATTCTAATTATGAAATTTAATAATATTAATTTAAGTATATTTTATTACTATATTTTCCAAGATATTTTATATATCGATGTGAAAATCTATTAAAATTCTATATATAGAGGAAATTATTTTATGATTTATTAAAGTTAAATATTTATTAAGAAGGATTATTTATATCCTACAATGTTAAATTATTAACAACGCAATTTTCAAAAATATAATATTTGATACCTTCTAGAAAGTTGAAGGATAGACATTGTCCATGACAAGGCTAGGATGGGGCTAAAACCTCCATCTGACCCAAGACCTAAACATCTTGCGTCTTGAGTTTTACATGACAGACGCTGCCGTCTTTTGCAGAAACGTACAGGGAATTTACTGGTATTATTGCAATTATTGGAGCAGTGCTAAGTAGCGCAGGAACCAGAGGCGAAACCAATTCTTCCGCCTGCCGTGTCAAAAGCAACCTGCATCTGCTGTTGTTGGAAGTTCCCGATAATGTTAAAACTGTCCGATTGCGGTGGCGGTGCGAATGCCAGGCACACCTGGGATCCGTCACTCTTTACGGGAAACAAAATCCCGAGGGCGCTAACACTCACATCCGCGTTGTTCTGGAAATGAAAAGTTATAGTCGGAACCCTGACCTGGCTGTAGCCAGACAGGTCGTAGCAGGTGTCGAAGATCGAATAGGGCTGCGCGCTCGGAAGATCCTGCGTCTGGCTCCGGAACGAAGTTTTCAGGGCATTGTATGCCTGTGGGACGAGCCGAGTTATGACGGTTCCAGAGTCCACAATGGTGCCTCCTCGTCCAAGAACAGCGGGCGGAATCGAGAGACTCTGGCCTCCAACGCTTATGTCGCTCAATCCCACAAAGTAGTAGGATGGAGATATCGAATTTGAGACGAGAGGGGTGAAAACGGCAGTGGCAGGAATCGAACCCCGACCGACGCTGAACGAGCCCGTTGATGTGGAGGATCCGAAATCAGGAAGGCAATATGAGAATTGGCCGCCATATTTGCTTTTTGTCTGGGAAGGAAAGCCAAGTGCAGTCTGTCCCAATCCTAAAAGCCCGGCCGACCCCTGAAAGCTCCCTGTATTGCTATGCCCGCATCCGAAGGCGAAGCTCTGGAAAGAATCGGAAGCCAGAGTGAAGGTCTCCACGCTGAAATCTCCCTGGGTGCTTGATCCATCCCCGTAGACCACTTCATAAACGCAGCCCCCAACACTGCAGGGGTTCTGATTGCCTTCTGAAGTGGTCAATTCAGTACAGGCAGCCGAATCACAGGATAAGCGTTTGTAAGAAGATGACTGCTCGGGATCGAATACGGGATCTACCTGTGAATAACAATCTGAACAAAGGTTGCATTGTATCCATGTCACATCGCTGCCTGTGTCAATTATCAGCAACATATTCTTAGCTGGTGTGCCAAACCCTGCTGTTAGAATATAGTTTCCATTACCGACTTTGCTTCCAGGTTGAAGAGGAACATTGCTCATTGGAGAATAAGTCCCGCTGTTTCTGGACCTGCTTATTGTATTCAAACGATTATTGTCTCGTTCAAGAGTCTGAGAGACCAGGTCTATCCATGAGCTCGAGTTCATGGGCCTGAGAGGAGAGCAGGCCCCGTGAATATGATCTAGTCTTATCTTCACTTCCGGCTTTAGCTCTTCCTGAACTGCACACACAAATTCTGATTATTATTATTCTTATTTTTTTGGTAGCGCACATGAATATTGCAAACATATAGCGTTCTGAGTTCTGGTTTGTATCAACCAAACTCCATAATACCAAACATGAAAAAGTTCAAGTAAGCCGGGTGATGCAGTTCTTATTAATATAAACCAAACATAATATCCTTCACATGCAAGTATTGACATAGCGTTCAACCCGCAGTATATATATGGAAATGATACCAGGTGACTCGACAGCTTAGCCAACATGTTAGGATCACTAAACACAAAGAGAAGTGGTGTCTAAAACATCTTTGTTAGGTTTTATTGGTCAGAGCCATGGGTTTTTATTAGTTTGAGAATTGCTAGTAATTTGATAGAGTCAAGTTTACTCAAATCACTTTAATACAAAAGAATTTTTGAAGAAATATTTACTCTCCCTAACCTGCAAAAGGACAACTGAGCACATGGAAAATTCCTGTGAATTTGTTCATTTGAAGTTTTAGATTGAGATAGTATGGTAAGTCTGGTGGTTTGGGGTTACTGAACCGCCCATGAGCCTGCACTGAGGCAGAACAACGGCCACGCTTAAACATATCATTAGAGAATGTGTTATTTGGATATCTATTGACATGGACTGAATAAATAGAAAAGGAAATTGGGATTAGATGAGATGAGGTGCAAGTAGGAAGTTACTTGAACAGCTAAACCAAAGAAATTTTCCTGGCCCAAAAAAACAAGAATCATTTGGCAAATCTCTACCTATGTTATCATTTCTATTTGAATATTCCAAATGGAATAGTATGGTGATTCTCATGATATTGAGTTGCTTAACTGCCTATGAGCCCACATAGAAACATATCAGCGGCTGCTCTTAAAAAAACATGAGAGTGGGCTGTGTTGTTTGGCTATCCATCCAGATGAACTCAATAAATATAAATTTCCCTACAGACCAACTTCTATATTGTCAAAATTCATTCGATCAACTTCCCTACAGATCATGTTGGGCATTTGGCAAATCCTCGTGTCTTTCAATTAGATGTGCTCAATTGACAGAGGATGGTAATTCTCATGGTATTTCTGAACTGACCATGCACCTTCATTGAAGCAGAACAACAGCCATGCTAGAAAATGTGTAGCTTAGCTATCCATTGAGATTGAGATTTATAGAGTAGTTATGGAAATCAAAGTAGATACGAAAGGAAGCTGGTCATGGATTTATGCATTTTTGTCCCGAAAAATTATATCTAAAAAGTTCTCTGAAAAAATAAAACAAAAGAAATTACTTTACCTGTGAATGATGCATTTTTGTCCCGAAAAATTATATCTAAAAAGTTCTCTGAAAAAATAAAACAAAAGAAATTACTTTACCTGTGAATGAAGCTGAACATTTGGCAAACCCCTTTGGCTCTTTCCATTTGAAGTTTTCAACCGAGATAGTATGATAATTCTCATGGTCGAGGGCTGTTGCACTGCCTATTTGCAGGCTTTGAAGCATTAAAACAGCAACCATCCTTATACAAAAGACCAGAAAATGTGTTGTTGGGTTGCCCATTGAGATGGTGCGAAGGGATATGAAAAGAGGAAAGAATAAGGATGGCTATTAATATTACATTTGGTGAAAGATGATAAGTTATGTGCGATGGTTATTACTTAATTAGAAGGTAGATTTTGGAATATTATGAAAATTCTAAGATTTTTATTTATTGAATTTTTAAAATATTTAAATATATCAAAATTTGTAATTAAATTAAATTTAAGAAGATGATATATTATGTGTGATGTTTATTATTTAGATATTATATTTTGGAATAGGATGAAAAATGTAAGAACGAGCATGGTGGTTTGATTTTCGTTTATTAAATTTCTAAAATATTGGAAAATGGAAGAGGTTGTGATTGAATATTAAAGCACAAAACCATATTACTTCAATAGTTATATTTTTTATTATACGTTTTTATACATATTCCAGCCATTATCATCGGAACTACATCTCTCGCTAAAGTGAATCTTTAACCTTTTCCTCACAAAACTTCATTTTCATATCACCTTTAATTTTAAAATATTGGAAAATGGAAGAGGTTGTGATTGAATATTAAAGCACAAAACCATATTACTTCAATAGTTATATTTTTTATTATACGTTTTTATACATATTCCAGCCATTATCATCGGAACTACATCTCTCGCTAAAGTGAATCTTTAACCTTTTCGTCACAAAACTTCATTTTCATATCACCTTTAATTTTAAAAAAGCAGAAGTGTTGCGATGTTAAACTGTCTCCTGTATCCATACATGTTATTATCAATGTTTTATAAAGTTAAATGGGTGCAGATATTATCCACTCATATGATAAAACAAGTTAACAGCTCAAGGCCTAGAAGTATATAGCAAATGTGAAAGGCCACTCCTTACTCACCACTAAAAGTAATTCCACTAAAAATAATTCCATCTGACATGATTTCTCTTGAATAACAGTAATAATAAGATATTATAACCATGGTTGGTTTGACAAAGTTTTCCCGAGATATTATAAAAATTTAAGATATGAAATAAATTCATCTATTTAACTCAGCGCCATAAATATCCAGAATATTTAGAAATAGGTAATTAAGTTAAATTCAAATATGAAAAAGGGAAAAGAATAGAACAGATTGCACTGCGTTTTTCCATTTATTTAGACATTTATGTAAACAGTCAATATGGGAGGTGGACTTACGGTGGAAAATGGAAAAGGTTACACGGATTCAATAGTCACCGTGACTGAATTTTCCGAAGTTTTTTTCCTCAACGTCAAATTTATAGTAAATATTCCAACTTCATCCCCTGCGATTATCAAATTTTGTGATAAGTTCACGTGCAAATACTATCTACCATTGATAAATTTATATATAGATAAGTTAAGATTTTTTTAGTTTGGGATTTATTAAATGTCTAGACGGATGAAATATTTTTGTTTAATAGATTTGATTTCTTTTTATTTATAAAAAAATTTAGGGCAATATGAATCTAGATTTATATTAATATTAACATTAAATAATTTTTACATGACATAAACAAAATAAATATTACATTTTTATTTTTGGATCATATTGTGTAATAAAGTTGTTGTCTACATAAATTTTAAAATTATATTTCAATTTACAACTTTGACTATTTTATAGTTAATTAATATATCCATATAATTTAAAATTATTTTATAATATTTAATTTTAGAATAAAATATTTATTGTAGTTTTTATATTTATTTATACTTTTTTTCATTTTTTTTATAACCAACAGTAATATTTTTAAAATATCATATTTACATTTATATAAAAAATTACATACTACTAGCCCACAATAACGATGTTGTGATTACCAAATTCATGTTTATTTTTTATTATTACCTTTGATATCTTTCACGTTATGAATGCCACACTTTTCTATGAGAGTTTTCTGGTACGTTATCTTCATGGTTTTAGCGGATTTGCACATTTTTATGAAGTGATATCTATACAAAGAGATCACTTTATATAACTTAACCCTGAAGCCTGGTCATCTCTTTATATAACTTAACGATGAAGCCTGGTCTCGAAAATGTTGATAGATATAAAGAAAATTGAATTTGATTACATGTCAATGATGTTAAAGTATTCCCTCTGCATCAACATGTTCTTAAGTCATTATTATATTATAGGTATTTTTAAGACACAATTTAGTGTTATCTCTTTGTTCTTAAGTCACTATTATACTAAAGGTATTTTTAAGATAAGGAATTCTTTTGTTCTAAAGTTAATTTATTTATTTATTTATTTATTAAATTTATATCAATGAATTGTTTTAATATAACTTCCAGACAAAAATAATTTGAATAAAAGGTAGTTGAGACACTTTATATGAGATAAAATAGGTTTAAGACAAAAGTAGTTTGAGACAAAACTTTATATTTTAGACAAAAAATAATATAAGACGAAGATATTTTGAGACAAAATTTTATATTTGAGACAAAAGTAGTTTGAGACAAACATTTAAAGACAAAACTTTATATTTAAGCCAAAGACAATTTAAGAAAAAATTATTTTAAGAGAAAACTTTATATTTAAAACAAAAACAGTTTGAGATAGAAATATTTTAAGACAAAACTTTATATTTAATATAGTGGCCACTTTAGATGAAACCTATTTAATACAGTTAACAATTAAGACACAAACATATCGATTTAAGGCAATATTATCTAATAATTGCAAAATTAACTCTAACAGTTCTCCCCAAGTCCACCAGCTTGCAGGCAACTACTTCTTGCGCCTATACTGAGTTTGTTATTTTACTTACCATTCACATTATCTTATATAAAGACAATGATTTGTTGGGCTCTTTGTTTTGGGGGGATAGTCAACTATGAAGAACGTGACAACATTTACTCACAAGGTTTCTCCGATATCAATTCCTCTTCTGTCCCTTTCATATCTGTTGATAGAATTAGAGACAACTTGCCTATTGTTGCATTTGAAACTACTACATGGAGGGGGATCTTAAGACAATTTTTTAAGAGAAAAGAAATATTTTGTCTTCAAATTTTTAATATGAGGCACTAGTAGAAAAAGTTAAAGGTAAAGGATTAGGGGTCTCTCTACTAGTATTCATCAAGTGGTTGGTTTACCATGGTTTGAAGTGATATTCAACAAAGGAAAAGCATTCACACATAGTCATGGGATAGGTGAAGCAGATCGGGGTTCATGTGAAGAACCTATATAAGCTAAATGTGGAAGACTATGTTGCATTAAGCACTAAGGCGGAGAAAGAGCAGGTCCTGATGTAGATGAAATTTGGCACAAAATACTTAGTCATTTGCATCATGGTATCTCAATATTATACAACAAATAACCATTGGCCTCGCTAAAGGAGCGCTTAAGCAATAAGATGTATGCAAAGGATGTATGTTGCGGAAGTACATAAAATCCACATTCCATGATCAGAACAAAAAAGAACATGTAGTCCTAGAAAGTATCCACTACGATGTTTATGGACATTTCTCGACAACCTACACTGTCACACAAATATTTTTTCATTTCTATTGATGACTTCTCACGGAAGTGTTGGATCTTCTTCATGTGGAAGAAAGATGAGACATTCTCCAAGTTCATAGAATTCAAGGCACTGCTTGAAAAAGAAGCTAGCAAGAAGGTGAAGGCTCTATTATAGCAACCGCAACACCCTCCAGAATTTTGGCGTGCACTTAAATTTCAGATCCTACTATGGATATTGTGATCGATCGTTCTTTAGTCATTTATTGGTAAGTTGATAATCTCAAGCTTCCCTTTTCAATCTTAAGAGTCATTCATGCTTTTATCTTTACATAGAATGTGTCATCTTTAGGCATGGGGGTTATCACTTGTCATGCAAAGGGAGGTTTGTTTTGTTTCAAGGGTAAATATTTTGAGAATGGTTTGTCCTCACCACATAGACATGTTTCACACTCATTTCACACACTCTAACACAATTGTTTCCTTTATCTTCCCAAATTCTATCATCGGAGCCGCACTTGCTGTAAGCTGCCACAAAGGTTGTTGCATTAAGTGAAGTATGTGTTATATGGTCTAGATGGTCTACGTTGTATCACTAATTTTTCAAGTGTGTGATCGTAGTCAAGTTTTATTATTATTCACATCAGTTCCATTAATCCCACACTTAGCCAAATTTTGGACTTTCATTATCAACCTAGCCTCATCCAACTTTTCTGACATGAGCACTTCGAATATGTAACCCTCAAGATTTTCCCTTGCCTATTGGAACTGTGTAATGCACAGAAATCCCAACCTCCCTTAGCATTCAAAAATGCGTAGTGGTTTCCTCCAATGTCCTTCCCTTAGCTGGAACCCAATGTCCCAAGAAACTGTGCAGTTTTGTTCCTTGACTACCCAGTCTGCCTTACATCCTGAAATTGTGTAGATTTGACCTCCCAGGGCTTCATCCCATAGAAGTGTCTTTCATCTAGCTAAAATTGTGTAAATGTGTCCTCCCAAGGCCTCATCCCGCAACAGTTACTGCTCATTGAAACTACACAATTATGTCTCTTAGGGGCCACAAAGAAAGATGACATGATAGATGACTCTCTGGGACCTGAGGAGAAAAATAAGCAAACCAAGGAACCCAAGGTATGATAGAATATCAGGAATGCATGAAGATTCCATCTGATGCATAACCGTTTGGAGGCTACGTATGGAAAACAAAGCACATCTTTTGAAATACACCTCTTACTATAGCTTAAAAGTTTTCTTATCATTGTCGTATCATTCTATCTTCAATGACATGCATGGTTGCAAGAACTGAAAGTCATTCCATGTGTTCCCTCTATGTGTCTTTCTCCCTTTCACTTGTTTATTACATAGCTTAGAAGATGAAGAGAAATACCACTTGTTTATTTAAGCTACGAAGGTTGTGACCAACATGATCTTATGACTAACCAAGCACCATTCAAGGCATCCTAAGTGGGATGAAAGATGTTTGATGATATGTATATATTCAGTACACTCCTTTTCATTACCCCTTTTGCATTAATATTTGCTTTGTATCTTACATATACCCTCACTCCTTATCAGATTTGGCTACCTACTCCCAGTAGTCTCTTAGCTCTTTCTTGACAAAGCAAGGGAAGGAATTTCCTTCAACCTGATTTCTTCAAAGCTCTTCATAGAAAGTATAGAGCTAAGAGAACGAGATGTGGTGTATCAGTATCAAACTCTTGAAAATAATTTTGCATGTTTGAATCTATCCAAATGATTAAGTTGTCACTCAACAACATTGTCAATATTGGAAGACTCATAAAAGATCACATCTCTACATATTATAAAATTATTATTCACTTCATCATAGAGATGTTATGCTTTGGAGATATGGGTACCCAAAGAATGTACATTTTTTACTCCTTGCATTGATTTTTTTACCTGTTCCTTAGGTATGAAGGCATAACAAGAGGAATCAAAAACCTCGAGATCCCTCACCAAAGGAATGTGTCCATACCACATTTCATAGGGAGTCTTATTTCTAATAGAAAGAGATGGATAGGTAAACCACGAATGAAAATCTTTAACTAAGTATAGACACAAAAAATGCAAGCACATAACAAACCAATCAAACTGAAAATTCAATAAATGACACACACACACACACACACACACACATACAAATATATGCATTGAACTATTCAAGGAAAGAAAAAATTCAAGGTACATGAATAGTCAAATATGAAAAAGACAAGGGACTGATATGACAAAGTCGTAAGTGCATTTTTTTAGTGTGAAAAAGGAGACCTTACCCATAAGGAGCGTGCATTGCAATCACAAATGGAAGCCTTGATATATACTCAAAAAGTATGTGACCCTCCAAGAAACAAAACAAACTGTAAAATGAACGATTGGGGAGGGCTTATATTTATAACTGGCTCACATATGTGAGCTCTTTGGGCATTTGAAGTGCACCCAACACATATTCTTGTGACAAGGGGGGTCGACTAATGTTTAGATATGTGCTTGCACTGATCATGATTGGTGCTGGTTTTGAGAAGTGAACTAGATTTCCAAACAAAGGTGCACTACAAAGGGAAAGAGCATGAAGCTTGTGAGTGAAAAGTGTGTTTACACTTAGGGATTTTAAAAAAAAACTCGAATGAATTCAAACACTGAGGAGATTTCAATCAAGTTTAGAGTGATCTTGACTACTTAGGCATATCAAGAATATTATCAATAAGGGCTCCAAAAATTATATGAATTCAAAATTTTGGAGGGTGGTTATAGCAGCTAAAACATATGCATAAAAGCATTCAGTGACGCATAAAAGGAATACTCGATGAGTGAAATAATCCCTTTGATTTGTGCATTCCTAGAATGTCCATATTTTTAGAAATATTATTGAAACCATACATGAGAAGTGTAGAAAGGAAGCACTGAGAATGCCTCTTTTTGTGTTGTGTGGGTCGATTGTGGCCACACTTTTGATGAGAACCATGCTTGGATTAGTGGTATGAAATATATGATATTAAACTCTATATGGATGAATGACATTGGCCATCATACCTACAACATTGATATCCTATAATATATTTTCCCTTTTCTGGCTACTTGTTATGTATTGTAGTTGAGACATCACCCATAATGATTGGGCATATTATAGGTTTAACAAGGCTTTAATGGAGCTAATGAGTTAACTTCATGAAGAGGAATGACCTTCCTTAACCCCCCCCCGTAATGTTGAGTGAAAAATTCCTCCATGGCTTCATGTTTTAGCGCGGGGGTGGCCAGATGCAAGATTGAATGCAGTGTAGCTAATACTGGTGACGTAGAACATGGCTCACCCTTCATGAGTTGTAGAAAACATAGAATATTCATTACATAAGTACCCTTGTGGAATTCAAATTTGGAATGTAAACCATGGTAATAAAAAATAGATGATGATTGATGAAATGAGTATATGTATGCACTAATATGCTAAATGGATATTATGGCATATGCGATGCCTATTTATAATGTGAATAATAGAGTTTGATGCAATGGTTGTATCGTATTCATATGCATTTTAATCAATATTTAATGTGCATTTATGATTTTCTTTTCATGACTATGAATAGGGACGTAATGGTTCACTTAAGCATGTGATTAATGGACTACTAGTCACAATTATTAATAGTGTTCATAGTCAATTCATAGAGGGGCCAAAATTCCCTAGGTTTATTGAACTAATCACAGAGTATTGTATATGATATGGACTTTGAGACAAAAATATAAGCCTTGATCTCAAAAAATGATACATAAGGGAAAGAGTATTCTTAGAACATCTGGCGGAATGTATTAAATATTTCACTAAAGAACTCTTGAGTTGGTAAAGCATACTAAAGAAACTAAAGGAGAGGCCTAGAATATGGTAGTGAGATGAAGGAGTATGGATAGATTCAAGGATAGCAAGGAACTTTGTAGTTTTAGAAGTCATTTTGGTAGACCCATGCCCTCTAAAAATATCTTCCATCTTTGGAGACAAATTGAGGAAATCCATTCTACATTGCTATTTTCCTTGGAGAAGTTTAGAGATTGGTTCCCCTTTAGATTTTTGGACTATTTGGAAATTCGGTGTTTGGGGGTCATAGCCTCAATGCTTGGTAATATGTCCAATAAGGGGGCTATGACCAAGAGCTATCCAAAATGGGCTTTAAGAACCAAAATACATAATATCATTTGTCAGGTATTGGACTAATGACATAATGAATGCCTCTATTACAAGTGAACTCAAACATAGTGTATCAATTGGTCGACATTTAGTTTACCAAAGTATCTGGTATCAGAGATTAGGAGATGGTATAACAAATACCAATGAGAATAACCTAATACTAATAGATCCCAATGATAACCATCGAATGTTAGGGACATTTTCATTATATTTCTATGACATCATATCTCGACAACAAGTCATCATACTAATAGGAAAGGTACAGTATTGGGTGATCATTTATCAACTTTGGGGAAATGAAGGGTCACTTATCACCCCTTCAACTCTTCATTTATTAGGATTTCATTTGAGAAAAAATGCAAGATTCGAAGGAAACATCAATATATAGAACCTAATATGTTATTAGATGGGAGTGGTTTATTATAGATGATAGATGGAGATTGAATATTGGTAATCAAGTGTTTGCTATTGGGAGACCATGACCCAAGCATTGGGATTTTTTCTCAATACTGATGAAGCCAAATACAGTGCATACATGGGCTAGAGGACATGGCATGCTAGAATATTATACCTATTAATATGGCACGCTAGGTAGTAGATGATGTGCTAAGGTAACTAGTCATGATGATCTGGCACAAGGTTATATTTTTAATGATGTTGAAACCAATGTGGTGGGACTTTGTGGATCATAGTTCACAATGGTGTTAAGATGGTGACTAGGTGGAACCTCTCAAGCTATTGGCATATTGACATCTTGAGATATCGATCTATCAACATGTCAGGTATCAATTATCAATAGATTCTCAGAATTGAAACAATGATTTATGCCTAGTGGTTGGTGGCCTAGGGGCCTAATACACAAAATGATGAATGATGAGAAGTGGAGTCTCCATCTAGTTATAATCCAATATTAGATCAGGTTATCAAGTGTTGGGAGGAACAAAAAATGGAATTGTAGTGTGTCCTAGAGGCTTGGGGACTCAGTTGATAGAGTGGCAGGTGATGAAAGGATGTGCTTTTTCAACTAATGGCCAATAGCTAGATTGGTTAATTGGAAATGGATTAGGAAAATTTGGTGAAGTATTTCTTTGGGGCCCAATATTTGATAAAACACCAAGCTTCCTAGGTAGGCAATTATTGTAGATAATATTTCATGGACCAATGTGATGGTGACACATGAATGGGTTTTTCCACATGGATCTATAAGTATATTGATGTGGCCCTTGAGGACAATATTCAAGTGGGAAAAAATTTGTGCGAATAGGTAGGAATTAAAGTAAAATCTATATCGTTGAAAATCTCTCGATGAGTAGAAGGAAAATTTGATTTGACAAAAAAAAAATGGGGTGATTAAAGAAAGATGAAATTTAGATAAGTCCACTACCATAAGGTGGCGAAGGAGGTCAATTTTAGTCATCCCTAATCCCTAATCAGAAATTGGGGGGGTTAGGTACCATATACTTTTCTTCCTAGTGGGTTTTCCCACCGTACCTCACTCTTCTCATATTGTGTCTTGCATAAGTTGTTTCATGAGTACCTAGCATAATTGAAAAGCTCCAGTATTATTTGATTTTTTTTACATAATTTGTATGCATGAGTACCTAACATGACCAAGAATTATCAAGACTTATTCACTATCATACTTCCTGGTTGAGCTTCAGGGGGGTGTTGGGGAACACTGCACTTGGTAGTTCATTAGGACCTTATGAGGTCTTGCGCTTTAGCCATTATTATACCATCTTCCAATACATTATTAGGACCACTTTTCATTTAGTACTAGGCATTCCATATCATTTGGACATTTTCGATTTTCAAGTTTTTATATTATCAGTGGGTCTATTTTTATCAAGGGGTGCCACCTAGGATGACATGTAACATTGAATGAAATTGGTTGGAGGATGGCATGGATAATTTTACTTAATTAATATTCATTCTCTCATGCATAGGCCTTCCTATCGTGAATGTGTAATTCCTTCCCACTTTTTAGCACCATTAGAAGTTGACTTTTACATATATTTTGGTGTTTAAATATGTTTAATTGATTTTTTTAACATGTGATAACTAATAATAAATTTTAACTAATTCCTATCTCCACCTATTTCCAATTCACTCAATTATTAGATATTTTATTAACCTTGGGTCTACCAATCCAACATTGACTTACATTCCAAGTAGAGAAAGATCATTTATAGATAATTGGGTGCATACTCTTGGAATTCCAGTCTAATTTAAATTGGTTCTTACTCCGAAAGAGTATATATACCATAGTCACATTCATATTTTTTAATATAAATAATTAAAATTAATTACTTAATTCATTAGTCAATTTCTCAACAACTTTATTTTTTCTCCTTTATTATTTTACAAGTAATTTCTCTACTATTTTTTAATTGTGACTAAAATCCAATGGCTCGAATTAGCCACAAAAATATCATAAGTTTTCATAGTCTGTTAAACTGAGGATCACATTATATTTTTTTCACACATCTAATGCAAAGTAGATCAGAGTACTGTGTATATTTGTTGCCCACTATGCTAGTCTTCGCTACCAATTATAACAATGGAATTTGGAACCATGGAGAGGTTGCCCACAACTAATTTCATAACTTTTCCTTGTATGTTAAATTGAGGATCACATTATATTTTCTTCACACATCTAGTGCAGAGCAGATCAGAGTACTATGTATATATGTCACCAACTGTGTTAGTATTCGTTGCCAATTATCACAATGGCATTTAGAACCATGGAGAGGTTGCCAACAAAAATATGATAAATATGATGAGGGATTTGAAGTTATCAAAGGTTCCTAATCCTGGAAAATTTATGTATGGAGCCTTCCACTTTGATAACATAAATTTTGAGGAAAATGTTTCAAATGTCATGCACATGACTTTAGGAAATGGGGACAATAGCTATGCCCGCAACTCCACCTGAAAAGGATTATAGCGTCAATGCTAGAGGAGTATCAGAATTTATTTGCAAAAGGATGGCCTCATTTGCCCCATTGCAATGGAGGGTTTGTCAAGAAAATGGAGAGACCAACACTAATCTTTGAGAGCCATGAGACGAGGGTTTGAGAGCCGCTTAGGGTTTGAGAGCCACGAGACAAGGGTTTGAGAGCCAGGAGATGAGGGTTTCTCTAACGAGAATTCAGGGCAGCAGGCCCAACAGTTATACCCCTTACAAACATTTAGGGCACCAGTCCCAACAGTTATACCCCTTACGAGCATTCAGGGTAACATAGCACATAATCCTTTATTGGTGGGTGATGGGAGATAGATATAAAGAGACCCTAATTCATAGGAAAAGTGGGAGAAAAGGGTTGTGGCTGAGTGGGAAAAAAAAAGAAATAGCAGGCTAGGCCAGTTGAAAATGGAAACAGGTTGGCTGAAAATGGAAACAAGCTGGCTGAAGCCACTAAATTTGTTTTGGTGTAGGGGCCGAAAATGATTCTTGCGCCAAATTGTTTTAGTTTTTATATGCTGGGGATTTCATTGTGATTTTTCAAAGGCACTTGAAGCTTAGCTAGATGTTTCAAGGAACACAACGAAGGGTTTATTTTCCAGAGGTATTTTCCTTTCAATTTGATGTATTTTCCTTGAATTTTCCAGATGTATTTTCCTTGCATAGCTGAAGGCATTGGTATTGAAGTTTCCTTTCATTCACTGAGTGTTTTTGTCTTAGCATTATTTTAATTATTTAATGTCCTAACCTTCCAACTATATTTTCTTCTCATTAGGTATATGGTTGGGTATGAAGGGTTTGGAAGTGTGATGTATATATGAATTAGAGAACCCAAGGACACACAAAAGTATTCACATGTTGAAGATTTTCCTTAATCCTTATCTTTCTTTACTATCTTCATTTCACCTTTCAACTCAATTATAATCATTCAAATCTCATAGTTTTAATCCTTTGACTTCAAAAATAAATTCTCCTTGATTGGAGGATTCACAACCAATATTGTTGGAGGTGGTTGTGGCATAATGAATGGTTAAGGCACAATGCAAGGGTGCCATGGAGACATTCAAGTGCATTAATGTCATGAGACTTAGTTAAAGTTCATAAATATCTTGCGAGGGTGTGATGGAGACATTAAAATGTATCGAAGTCATGATCCTTAGTTGAAATTCATAGATAGCTTACTCCTCCCATGTGTCTTATAAACAAAAAACAGAAGAACATAGGTGCTCAACTGAACTTCGTGAGGTTGAGGAAAGTTAAGGAACGTGTCCATTCTTATTTTATGTCAATTATAAGTTTTAGATATATCATTATTCTCTCCTTGTGATAAATAAAGGACTTGTAGATAGAAAATAGCCTTAGAGGAAGAATGATAAGTATAAAGACGTTAGAATTAGATCTTTATGAGATTAATACTAGCTATTATCCTTATCTTAGAAACTTGATGTCTCCAAATCTTAGAAAATCAATGTCTCCATATCCTTAGAGTGTTACAAGTAATATGGACTAACATAGATTATTAGCTAGTTAAAAGTGATCCACTTTATAATTAAGGTTTCCCTCTTACAGTCATGCCCCATTTCCTAGACCCGCTAAGTGCTCCTAAAGGAGGCCTTCTATTTCACTTTTTATGTGGTAAACCACTCCTTAATCGAACAACTACAAACCCAACTTTAAGTATCGAAAGAAACATGTATTGCTACCACTAGCTATAAGAAATCCAATATATAGAGATCAAAGGGTAGGATTTATTCTCTTCGAGTGAGATGGTGAGGTAGGAATCAATTTCACTTTTTTATCACCATCATATCTTTTGTTTTCCTTTCTACTCTTCTTTTGGATCCCCAACAACCTTTCATAAAACATGTTCTTTCAAGATATTTCTCACTGAGAACAAGGTCATAATCATAGAGTGGACTTTGTACTAACATAGAAAGGTCCTTGTATACCATTGAAACTCTCAACGTGATCTACAAATATTTAAAAATTAATAGGCTAGGATCAAAATATATGAAAAATTCATAATCATATTAGAGTGCATTATGGGTGTTGCTAAATGTTGTTAGTAACTTGAGCGTCATCTCTAACAAGTTTCATTAAAAAAGGATAAATCCTTTTATTATAGAATAAATATATAGGAAATCATTACATATTAGTAAGATGATAGGTCATTGGGGTACATCAATTGGTTCAAAGTTACAAAGTTGTAGATGGAAATATGTATGGTTAATCTGATCCCTTTAATAATTCCATTATCCTTTGACACCTTCATTTTTCTACCTAAACAATCTATAACTAAGAGAAAGAGAAACGGGTACATGGCACAACCCTACCTAATTCCTCTATATGCATTGAAAAAATATGAAGGCAAGCCATTAATAATGACAACAAAATTTGTCATTTTGCAAAATTGCCAAAATCCATTTAATGTTAAATAGAGACATACCAGATTCTAACAGGACTAAGAAGATGAATTCCTAGTCAATGTAATCATATGCCTTGCTCAAATCTACATTCAAAAGGAAATCTCTTTGTTTCTGTGTTTTAATATAGTGCATCATCTCCTAGGAAATACCAATTACATATTGCATTTATCTACCAACTATTCCTCTATAGTATGCTTCGACAATATTTTCTTCAACCTACTCGCAATCAATTTTGATATCATTTTGTACACCAAGTTGCAGAGATATATAGGATTATAATATGTAAAAGTTCTTGATTCCACCCTTTTGGGGATTAATTCTATGAAAGTCATATTTATTGGCCCCAAGATGAACCCATGAATCTTATATTCTTCAGCTACTGCCAACAAATCTAAGATCATCAAGTCAATGAAGTGAATAAAAATTTCAACCATCCACCCATATGGCCCCAAATGTTTCTCCTTTTCACACTCCTTCAATATCTTCGTCAATTCCTCCCTTGTGATTGGTTGTCCCAATCTTTCATTATCCTCGGAAGTGATCATGTTTGGAACTTATTCTATGAAATTAGTTTGTGACCATAAAGATGTCTCTTGTGCTGATAATTTGCCTTTGAAATGTTTGGCGATCGCCTATTTAATAGATAATTGTGAACTGAATATGTTTACGACATCATCTCTTATCCTCTTTATGGTATTGATCTATTTCCTGGCATTGAAATGTGCATGGAAATATCTGGTATTTTTATCTCCAACTTTTATCCATGTCACCTTTCTCTTCATGTAGATGTCTTCTTCCCATGAACGGAGGATGTCCCTTCTCTTATGCTCCAATTCAATGATACTATGTTGGTAATTCTCTGAGAAGAATAATGAGTCCTCGAGATCATTGAAATAACATAGGCAAATGTCAATCTCCCTAACAGGTTTAGTTTTTCCCTCATTCATCCCCCTAATCCATTCCTGAGTGGCCATTTCTAGCTCTCTAAGGTTTTGGCATATGGATGTCATGTGACTCTGTGGAGGAGGAATCAATGACAGAGACGAAACATTTCAGACCATATCCCCAAATTCATCCATTTTAAGCCATTTCAGGTTGAATTTGAAGGGTTATGACCTCTTTTGTTCCCCTTCATCCCATGTCAGCATAATGGGAAGGTGATTAGAAATAAATTTTGGAATAATATAAGATCTTATATATATAATATGATTAACCATAAACTTTTCCATTCGTTTTTAGATACCCTCCTCACTAGCTCTCCCATTCCTCTGCGTGGGGCCAAGAGAATTTGAAATCACATCCAATAGTGAAAAATCCTCCATCAAAACTCTAAAATAAGCAGCCATACTATCAATTCTATACTTCTGTCCCCAAATATTTTCCCTCCCCATCGAAATATTAAGATCCCCCATAATGATCTAGGAACTTAATCGAAGGATTATAGATTGCAAAACCTAGTTCCAAAATAGTCTACTCCCCACATATGGAGCATATTAATCAACAATTCAGACCCATCGAAAATTTCCCATCATGTGTTAGGTCATGATAATCCTCGTACATGACATAAATGCATGCATCTAAATAATTTTGGATCCCACTTAACCCCGAGACCACCAGATAATTGAATAGAATTAGTTGCAACTACATGTCATGCAGGGCACACAAACAACATTTCTTGCCACACCTTATCTCTGCAAGCTATCGTTTCTTAGTAAAGGATTAGAGAGGGTTTATGAACCCAAACAATACCTTTGAGTGAGCTTATTTTTGGGGTCGCTCCTAAACCCCATATGGTAATGGAAATAATGATCATGGAGGCACCACGTGCATGACTACATCCCCTCTAAGGACTTAGACTCCATCAAATTCAGAAATAGAGGCATTCCCAATAGTAAAATCAAAATCAATATCAAACCAGTTATTGGGAGATGTAGACTCCTCGTCATAACCCAATTCAATCTTGTTACAGGCTTAAACATTTTTATATTTAGGGGGTTCCTTCTTCCTATGTGTGACATCTTTATATGATTGACCTCTGTTATCCATAGGATTATGGAAAAGGGAACTTTTAATAGAAAGGGGAGCCATATTCCTAGATGAGGACAAAATAGCCTATCATTCCTTGTCAGGGGAAAATGTACTAGCGGACGAGACCATTTCCAAAGGTCGAAATGACAACCCAACTATAGGCTAAGTTTGAACAACAGGACCCTCATGGCCAAATTTGTTCGCGCAGTCCATAGAGGGATGGGCACAATGTAACATATCATCAGAGGATATGGGATTTACCAATATGAAAGGCTGAAATCACATCACCACTTCAAGGGACGACTTGCCATAGGAGCTTCACTTAATTAATTATCATGTTCATTCATAAAGGAGGTTTTAAAATTTGTGAAAAATAGAGCCGACATAATATAGATATTGGGGATGGGGATTTTTGGTAGAGGGTTATTGGTTTTGGAGGTATTAAAATGATAATTTGGTAAAACTAAGGGATATCCACTAAAATAGGCATGGAGTAGTATTGACTATTTAGTAATAAAAAGAAAATTGTAAATCTAAATCGTCAAAACGTTGATGGTTGTTTATCTCACCACTTGAAAGGATGTTACGAGTTCAAATAGCCAGATGAGGGAGAAGATTATACAATACCAATACCTTTTATAACATTTCAAATTATATGTGAATGGAGCAACTTTGCGAAGTTTTTTTGCAAGGGTCAAGGGTTTCTAGGCTTTGATAGTTTATGAAAATGGTGGCATGAGGAGGCATTTTCCGACACAATGTGGTCAGATCAGGTGGATTCAGTTGTAGGTTTTGTTGTAGTGAAGATGCCAAAGGTTGCAAGGTACATTCTGGTGGTTGCGAGGAAAATGACAATTGTTCTTTGCTGAGGAAGAGTAGGTTAGACTCCTCTTCTTTTGTGGGTGCTATACACAACAAGGGGGCACTCACAAATGAATTTGTACCTTTCGACACTAGCATCGACGACATTATCTCCTCAATTGGTTTTCTTGTTTGGGCACAATATGATGTAGACAATTAGGGATGAGGTTCGTTGGTGTGAAGGATGTTGTGATGCCATGGGCCCTGTAGTCCTTTTTCTCTTCTTATCTACTAGTGTGGGTTGTTGGCTTGCATTCGAGTGGCCATGGTTGCAGCTTCATAGTCATTTTGGTTCGTATCAAATCTTCTCTGACTTATTCTATGGTGTCTCTGTTGGTAGCCTTGTCCCATTTTCTTCATGGTTATTTTCAAGGCCCTAATACTCCTCAAGTGGAGCACTTCCTTTTGTATTTTGAATGAATAAAATGTGTCCATATTGCTACTTGCCACTTTCTATTTGATGAAATCCTTTTAAAGCGTCAATTTAGTATTCGTCTAAAGGTTTGATTATTTCAAGAACCACATGGTATCTCATCATGTAAAATTTATTCTAGATATGAATAAAAGGTCTCAAACAATATGTACATTGAGAAAGCTAGTAAAAGAAAGAGCTTGTAGATGTTTTAGAAAAGTGTAAATAAGACAAGATAAAGAGGTAGTACCCATATTGAACAACTAAGAGAAAGAAATGCATAATAAGGATGAACTTACAGGTTTTCAGTTTGTTGAAAGGAAATTGTACAGAGAATCAATACAATCATATGGATATGTATGGCCATATGGAGCAATACAACAATTGTACAACTTCTTCCTTTATTTTCTGTGTAGATCATATACCTCATTTTGAGATGATTATGATGACCATGCAATTGTTATTTTAGTAGCTTGTAGAGGTTTCCTTGAGGTATGCAAAGCCGATTTTGAGAAGAAATTACCTATGTATCTAGAAAACGCTTTTATTCTTCCACTGCTTAAATTTTCAGTTATTGTGTGATTGATGCTATGATTTGAAAGTAATTTCTACATTATATTAAATTTAGCAATTTGTCTATTTAACTAGGATCATATGGATAATAGTGACCTCGGGTTTAATTTTTGTAATGTACTTAACCCCAAATACCTTGAAAGGTGAAATATGCCTCCAAATATGTGGAAATGTGTCCTTACACCCAAACATTTCTAGTTGATGGGGAAACACACCATTAAAAACATGGAAGTTCTTCCATTACGATTATTTCTCACCCCTTCTTACCTACAACATCCCCCAACCACCTCTTTGAGGAGGTTGTCCAACCTCGAGACTCAAGTGTGCCTTTGACCAAACCCATGTGTAACTTAGTGCTACATGACATGATATCAAGTTGGGTGTTCATCTTGTAAAACTCCCTTTTTGCTCAGATCCTTCATCCACATGGTCTTAGGCCCTAATTTTAACCTAAGTACAAGGATATCCATCAATGTCATGACAAACGAGAATGTAATATGTGTAACCATTCCTCCAATTACATGTGAAACATGTCGGAATGGATCCTCATAGTGAAATTCATCTATGGAAGAACCTTCATCAAGCCAATCATACATATTTTATATGCTTATTCTTCCCTTGGATGATAAAGAGTTTTCAGCCTTGATGGATTTCAAATGTAGACAACGCCCTAAACTGGTACAACCTCCCCAATAGTGTTTTTTTCCCTGCACATCATAGCATACCTCTAGAAAAAATGAGTATTTTTGTCCCCGCCTTTACCATATAACATGGATTCTTAGTGACCATGTCCCCTCATGTAGTCTAAGGATGTATCATTTACAAGCGTCTAACTCCTGTAAATCGTCAACTTGTGCCCGTGAAAGAAATCTGAAATTGAATAAACTGATTTATGTGAACCATCATTGCCTCAATCTCCTCGAGCTCCTTTTGACATGCAACCATTTTTTCTTGCTCCCATCGCTTTACCACCCTCTTGAGGATGTAAATCTTCAAGGAAACTACCTTCATCGAAGATAATCCATCATCCACAGATAACTAGGACCATGATACATGAATTATCTTCCAAAAATCTTCATTGGCCAATCAAGTTTTGTTGAACTTGAAGAGCAATCCTTTCCACATCCTATTTCCCTTCCACTATAAAATGATCAGAGCATGGTCAAAGAGAGATGTCATGGAGACCGAGGATCACATGTACCCCATTCTGTCCAGGAGATTTGGTTGAACTAAAACTTGGTCTAACCTTTTTGCAATGTGTTCGATACCAACCTTGCAGTTCCTCCAAGTCAACACAACAGGCCTTGGACATTTATCCACCATAGAGTTTGTATATATAATTTTTATTGTGCATATCGCATTAAAAAATTAAATTAAAATAAATTATAAAATATATCCAAGAAAATTATATATATATATATATATATATATTATATATATATATATAATATATGTATATATATGTATATATATATATATATATATATATATATATATATATATATATAGTATATATATATTATATATACATATATAGATATATATATACATATATATATACATATATATATATATATATATATATATATATAACTAACTGTATGTATTATAAAGTTATAATACACACACACACACACACACACACCTATATATATATAGTGAGATGTTAAATTTATATGTAATATAAATAATACTACAAAGATTTATCATATATCTATCTTAATTCTAAATCCACAAAGTGTTGAGGAGTCAAATCTATACATGTGTAAACATTTCCCAAGTTATATATTCAAAAAGAAGGGATCAAATTTCTACATGTGTAAACATTTCTTAAGTTATATACTTAAGAAGAAGAGGTTTGCATCTATAGTGATTTGATTTCTTTTGATACTTGGTATATTTATAACTAAAATGGATCTTCGCTGGTTTAATAGAAATTAACTTAGATCCATTTTAACCTTAGATATATGAAACATGCAAAAGAATCAAATCTCTAATTAAAATATTTTCTCAATTTTTACACTCAAAAAATATGTTATACCTTTACAAATATGATCACACTAAATGTTTAATAAATTTAACTTTAAAATAAATATAAATTGAATATAAAAATTTTCCATTTAAATCTTTAAACCAATACTCTTTCAATTTCTATTACAACTCTTTCTTTTTTTCTCTTTAATAATAATAAAATAACTTTCGAAAATATTAGAAACTTCATTATTTCTTAGTTTATATAATATATATATATATATATATATATATATATATATATAATAAAAAATAAAAAATTCCAAGCAGAAGATTCCAAACATCTTTAAATTTACATAGCACTCAGAGGGAAAAAGCATCTATTTATCTTTTCCTTTAATATGAACATATATATATATATATATATATATATATATATATATATATAATAAATTTGAACTTTATATTTTTAACTATATAAAAATAAAAAATAAATTCCAAGTGGGAAAAAGTCCAAATTTCTTTATATTTATATACCATTTGCTTTAAATTTCCAAGCAGGAAAAACCATTTATATATCTTTTTCTTTAATATGGACGTGTCTCCACTTTTAAAAACTTTCACATGTTTCCTCCGATTGCCAAAGTCAAGAACATCTTTTCACTCTGATCTTCTCCATGTGGAAACCTTTAGCTTCTGCAATTGACCGTGAGCCTATCAATTCTAGAAAAATCTAAGTCATGTAATCGATTTCATCTAATCTCAACAACTGAAACATGCCACTCCCACTAAACCTTTTATATTCATTCCATTCTCAACCAGTCTCATGATCGAATCCCAGCGAGTGAGTGTGCCACTTCCTCTATGTTATATCCAGCTAAGATGATGTAGATGTTAGGGTTTTGAACCCACATCCTCTGTGTTATATCCAGCTAAAATGATGCAGATGTTAGGCTTTTGAAACCCGATGGGGTCAGGTAAGTATAAATAAGTGGATCTCTGTCTAGCAAGTCCAACAACTCCCACAGTCGTGACTCCACTGGATCGGCCAGGCCCTGAGGCTAGTCTACTACAATGATAAGGGAGAAAGTTTAGAATGGACATCTAGGCCATCGCCACTCTACAACTAGTGAAAGGGCCTCTCAGTGTTGTTTCTATCTGCGGTTGGGCACATCAAGGGAAGAGCTTCATTTTAAACGAGGTTAGTCATGAAAATATTTTGTGGAAGTTCTTTGTTTTTTTGCTGGTAAAGACATAGTAATATCTTTCATTAAATTTGAAAAATAATAGTGGGTTTACTATGGCATACTTTGAAGAAATAATAGGCTATGGTGTAGAAGTTAGGGCATTTGAGATGAGTGTAGTTGATGAAAGCTAAAATTCTTTTCTAATTTAATTATTAAATGTAGAGGTGCCGTGGTTCTCAACCTCGCCAAAACCGCTTTCTAATTTAATGCTTGAATGCAGAATCACCATGGCTCTGAGCCTCGTCCCTTCAAAGGGGTGTGGAACCTCCAGAGGAATCCTTTATGTCCCTCTCCAACTTACTTCTGTGGGATTTAACACAAAGTTGTTCAAACCTCCTGCAATCATCTTATTAAGGTGAGCAACCCGAAATGGAAGATGGGACTGAGCATAACCAACACACAAATTTAAGGCTATAAAATATGGATTGCTAGAATCTGTGTACTTTCGACTCTAATTTCATTTGATTCAAGGTTACAATAGCTACGGATTCATGCTTTCCCAATGTTTATTCAATGGAAGTAATTTTGAAAATCATTTAAGAAGTTCAGTACCTGTACTTTAGGCTCTGATTTGATTCGATTCAATGTTGCAATACATATAGATTTTCACTTTCCCAATGTTTATTTAATGGCATTTTGAGAGCAATTTTGAAAACCATTTTAGAAATTGAAACCCTGTAGTGAAATATCACAAGCATTTATGTATGAATCTTGCAAAGGTTACATGTTGGACTAGGGCCTTTACATGTAATATGATAAAGAATTGGGATTACGGGGATTGGTCAAATTGGAGGTGAGTTAAAGAGCTTGTGAACATCAATGTTTATTTGCCTTCTACCTTTAGCTTCACTACAAGCCCGAGATTTTTTATCTCTAGTGTCAAAAATGAGCTCCCTTGCAAATAAATTTGAAGTTGTTCATGGAAATTATATATCTTTGTCCACAATGTCACCATAAAGAGACAAAATAGGAGTGTATCTAGAGGTCGTCACCAATCTACAACTCGTGAAAGGGCCTCTCGGTGTTGTTTATGTCTGTGGCTACGCATGTCAAGGGAAGAGCTTCATTTTAAACCAGGTTAGTCGTGAAGGTATTTTGTGGAAGATATTTGTTTTTCTTGTTGGTAAAGACATAGTAACATCTTTCATTAAAGTTGAAAAATAATAGGCTATGGTGTAGAAGTTAGGGAATTTGAGATGAGTTTAGTTGATGCAAGATAATACACCTTTCTAACTTAATGCTTCAAGGCAGAGCCACCATGGTGTTGATCCTAGCTAAAACACCTTTCTAATTTAATGCCCAAATGCACGGTCACGATGGCTCTGAACCTACTCCCTTCAAAGGGGTGTGAAACCTCCCAGGGAATCCTTTATGTCCCACTCCAACTTACTTCTGGGGGATTTAGCATAGAGTTGTTCGATCCTCCTACAATAATCTTATTAATGTGAGCAAATCGAAATGGAAGATGGGACTGAGGAGAACCAACACACAAATTTAAGGCTATAAAAGATGGATTGCTAGAATCTGTTTACTTTCGACTCTGATTTCATTTGATTCATGGTTACAATAGCTATAGATTCGCACTTTCCAACTATCTATTCAATGCAAGTAATTTTGAAAATCATTTCAGAAGATGAATCCATGTACTTTAGACTCTAATTTGATTCGATTCAAGGTTTCATTACCTAAAAATTTGCACTTTCCTAATTTTTATGTAATGGCATTTTCAGAGCAATTTTGAAAATCATTTTAGAAATTGAAACCCTATAGTGAAATATCAGAAGCATTTATGTATGGATCTTGCGATGGTTGCATGTTGGACTAGGGCCTTTACATGTGATATGATAAAGAATTGGGATTACGAGGATTGTTCAAATTGAAGGCGAGTTAAAGAGCTTGTGAACGTCAATGTTTACCTCCCTTCTACCTTTAGCCACACTACAAACCTAGGATTTGTTATCTATAGTGTCAAAAAAGATCTCCCTTGCAAAGAAATTTGAAGCTATGCATGGCAAGTATGTATCTTTTTCCACAGGGTCACCATAAGAAGAGGAAATAGAAGTGTATCGAGAGAATGTTAGAGAATGGACCTTGAGTTCGTCGCCACTCTATAACTCATGAAAGGACCTATCGGTGTTGTTCATGTTTGTGGTCAGGCATATGAAGGGAAGAGCTTCATTTTAAACCAGGTTAGTTGTGAAAATATTTTGTGGAAAATATTTTTTGTTTTGCTGGTAAAGACATTAATATATTTTTACTAAATTTGAAAAATAATAGTGTGTTTACTATGGCATACTCTGGAGAAATAATAGGCTATGGTGTAGAAGTTAGGGCATTTGAGACGAGTGTAGTTGATGCAAGCTAATACCCCTTTCTAATTTAATGCTAGAATGCAGAGCCACTGTGGCTCTGAACTTGGCCAAAACCCCTTTCTAGTTTAATGTGCGAATACAGAGTCACTGTGGCTCTAAACCTGGTTTCCCTTCAAAGGGGTGGGAAACCTCCCGTGGAATCCTTTATGTCACTCTCCAACTTACTACCGGTGGATTTAACATAGATTTGTTTGAACATCCTGCAATCATATTATTAATACAATCAAATTGAAATGGAAGATGGGATTGAGAAGAAACAACACACAAATTTAAGGCTACAAAAGATGGATTACTAGAATCTATGTACTTTCGACTCTGATTTCATTTGATTCAAGGTTACCATAGCTATGAATTTTCAATTTCCCAATGTTTATTCAATGGAAGTAATTTTGAAAATCATTTTAGATTTTGAATCCCTGTACTTTAGACTCTTATTTGATTCATTTCAAGGTTGCAATAACTACAAATTTGCACTTTCCCAATTCTTATTTAATGGTTTTTTGAAAGAAATTTTGAAAATCATTTTAGAAATTGAATCCCTGTAGTGAAATATCACAAGCATTTACGTATGGATCTTGCAAAGGTTGCATGTTGGACTTGGGACTTTACATGTAATTGATAAAGAATTGGGATTATGGGGATTGTTCAAATTGAAGTAGAGTTAAAGAACCTATGAACGTCAATGTTTATCTCCCTTCTACCTTTAGCCACACTACAAACCTGGGATTTGTTATGTCTAGTGTAAAAAATGATCTCCCTTGCAAAGAAATTTGAAGTTGTGCATGGAAAGTATGTATCTTTGTCCACAGGATCACCATAAGAAGACGAAATAGGAATGTATCCAGAGAATGCTGGAAAAAAATATGATTTTAAAAAAAATTCAGCAATTATAAGAATCTAAGGAGATTGAACAATCGAAAACCATTGAATGGCTATGACATGATGCATAGTAGTATGCATTGTGTAGTGTAAATTTCTAGAAATATTGAAGAAGCGGGTAATGGATGGAAGTCTTGAAAATTTCTAGTGGAAGACAGTGAGATGATAAGGAGGAGGGCGATCAAAATAATAGAACAGTGACATTGTCCAACAATTGAGCACATCGGTCAAATGATGACAGAATTATCAATGGAAATTTTATGTCCCCCCCTTCACTCAAAGGAATTTTTACTTATTTCTTTCAGATTTAAAATAAACTTACACCAGGGATGCCTAGATTAGGTGTTGGATGGAAGAACTAGCTAATTTCTTGATTCGTATGTGATGTATGGGATATTGTTTATAATTCCAAATATTTTCAAGGGAAGTGTAACAGAACCGAGGCCTACATTGTGATTAACAACCATAATTTAGATATGTGGGGTTTTAGCTTGATATCAAAAAGTTGGTTTCCAATCAAAGTCGCATGTTATTGGGAAATTTTGGGAATGAAAACCCTAAGCATCAAAATGCTTGTATTTTTTTATAACCAAAATGCTTGATTCTAATGTATTTCTCTTTGGGTCTAAACAATCATTGGGCATGCATGCTTTAAGTGTTATATTAACAATATTCTACTGCATAATCCATTTGTTTTTTTCAATCAGTTGCAATTTGGATTTGTTACTTATGTTACATGTTGGTAGGATTTCCTTCATACGAGAGTTGTGTCCTTGGGAACTTTTGGCCTTAGAGAATGGATTCTTGCATCTCCTTTAGCTCATTGATAATGATATGCCTGTACATGACCTTTCTTGTTGTTTTTGTAGAAACTTATATCAGATTGCTAATAGTATATAAGCAATCAATGAATTCCTAAGAATTTCTTTGTGCCTCAATTTGCATCAAAGGCCTCAAGAAAAGATACAAATGGATTGAAATTTAGAAAACAATCCTGCTAAGTAAAGGGGCAATTTGTTTGTTTTCACTTGTCCCTTATCTTTTGTGATGAAAAATTGCACTACACTTTTTCAACTAGCATGTTTCTACTATATTACTAATTGTAGTTAGCTAAACTATTAAAGACACTTCATTATATGGATGGGGTTGCAATCAAATCTACTTAAGTGCATATTGTAAGATTATGCCATATCCTCTTTTTTTCATTGGAACCAAATTGATAATGCTTATTCTTATCATTTGCGTGCCCAGTAGAGCTCTTGATATGCCTATTTCTGTTTACGTGATTTTTTCTTGGCCTTATTCATGAATAAGGTGGGGAATTTTGTAGTTGTAAGGATATTTTTTTTTATTGATTAGCTCTCTGATGTAAATGAATTAATATTTCATAATGTACATGAATTAATCCCTTATTTTTTGTGTATCAAACTGGGAACTGTATACAACTCTTTATTAGTGTCAGGCCAAGAGGTAACTCCACAAACTGAATTGTGATTTTTCATTAAGGCTGATCATATTGGATCTGCATGTGTGGGTGAGTTCACTTCTTCAGGGTTGAATTTAGTATATATATATATATATAGCAAAAGATACACCAAAATTATGAGATTTAAAATCTCTCGAAATTAAGTTATTGGGATATTTGTGTTGCAAGGGTTTTCATTGTTTTATTATTTTGGTCCTACTTTAATGTAAATCGAGCTGTGGTGTTTTCAACCATTCCATTCAAAAGTATCATTTTCAATATACTGAGATTTGTGACTGCTTTGTAAAGTTCTTTTATTAAATTTACTTTGAGAGTGATTTTGATATAATTTCAGTTGTTGTGATTTTAGTTTGGATGTATTTTTATTTTTACTATTAATTTAGAAATTGTGTTGTAATTAAAAATAAAATAAAATTAATCAAAATTGCGAGTTATTGGTATTTTTTTTAAATTGTTTTATTATTTTGTTTAACGAAATTATCTTTAATAGCTATTATTTTTATTTCCATTTTTATTGTGAATCTAAATACAATTTCATTAACTGTAAAAACAGAATTAGTTTTAAAACTGATTGGCCAATTAGTCTTGGAAAAAAAATTAAAGACAACCTCTTTGATTGCAAGCACTCAAGTGGTTCCTAATGCTTAATGATCAAAATGTTTTCTTTTTTCAACTCTCTTTCCAAATTCCCCTACTCCTATTTTATTTCCTTTGCACCTCTTGGTGCAATTGCTAGTTAGCTTGTTGTGTGAGTCATGCTACATGGGTGTGGCATTGAGCTAACTCCATTAAGTTATTTTTATCAAGTTAAAAATAGGGGCTACGTGATTTTAGATTTGACAAAGATTATGCCATTATGTGACAAACACTTTTTAAAAATCAATGCTTATATATGCAATTTCATACCATAATTCTCACATAATTCTTTAAAGGATGCTAGCTCAATGGAAGATAGTCTCGTGGTATACTTTTAATATTGGTTTATTTCAATGATTAGATATTTTTCTAGGTTGGTGGTTCAATTCCATTGTGTAGTAATATGAATTAATCAATGATATTGTAGTCTATTTTTAATTAAATACTTTTAATATTGGTTATTTCAATGATGAGATATTTTTCTAGATTCATTATTTTATATTGTCTTTAAAAATGACAAAAGTGATGTATTATCTTTGAATGTAATTTTTTATTGTCTCTATAGAGACAAAAACAAAATTGTCTATGAAGAGATAAAAATGAAATGGTCTCCACAAAGACAAAAATGCTTGTGTTATATATTGTCTTTATAGAAACAATATTTTAAGGCAATTTAATTTGAGACACTTGCTTAAAGACAATATTTAAGACAATACACATTTTTTTTGGTCTCAAATTAAGACAATTTACACAATAATTGTCTTAAATATTGTCTTAAAACCCCCTTTGTGTTATAGTAAGTCTAAAACTTATATGCTTTATCAACAAACAACTTACATTAAAATTATATGGTATTCACCATTTCCAATTAGATGTAGTTAAATTTTATTTAGATTTGAGTTGACCAATTATATCAGTGCCTAGTTTTCACATATTTCATGTCAGGAGTATTTTATGAAGCTACTATAATACATATTAGCCATCTAGCTGCATCTTCTCCTAACTACTTTATTTATTATTTAATGTTTATAATTAATAGCATTTTAGATTTTTCGTCAAAGTTAAAGCAACATGAAAGTAAATAAAAATAAAGTATTTGAACCGTGTATATTTTATCTCTAATGTCTATAACCAATGGGATACAAATATATATATATTATTATATATATTATTATATTATATATATATATACATAACCAAACAGCGAATATATATATATATATAATTTATATATATTAAGTATTTTCGTTTAAGTTTAATATTCCCTCCACCTTCAGACCCCTCAGAACCATCCGTAATTCCCTGCGATCGGTGAAGGATCCTGTTAACCCCAAGGACATGAAGGGTGTGTATCTGATTCCTTGCTCCTGTGGGACACCCTATATAGGGGAAACAGGGCGCTCCATCCAGCAGAGAATTTGCGAGCATACAGCAGATTTGAGGCATAGAAGAACAAAATCCTCAGCCCTAGCAGAGCATGAGGACAAGACTAAGCATCACGTCTGCATCGAGGAGGCCAAAGTCATTGCCAGGGTGGATCGGTTCCATCATCGCAAGTTAAGGGAAGCTATTGAAATTGAGCGCAGACCCATCAATCTCAACAGAGATGATGGCTGGAAGGTCAGTAGAAATTGGATCCCCGCTCTGTCGTCTTAGGGTTTCTTCCTTCCCTCTATGTTCTTCCATGATGCTTTCCTCTTTGTCGTTTCAGTTTAATCTTCTTGAGTTTTCTAGTATTATTAAGGTTATTTGTTTTTAGCTATTAATCCTTTTTGATTTTACCATTTTGTGATGAAGGTCTTTTTCCGGAGTTGGTTGTCATTTAGTTTATTCATAGCGTCATTAATATCAGGGTTTCTAGATTTTGATGTATTCCTTTATTTATGTGGTAGTCTTTCTAGTTTTATTTGTGATTACTACCTTGAGCTATTTATTTGCAGCTCCTTATCCTAGAGGTAATAAGTATGGCCCATCTAGATTTCTTCTATCACATAGTGATACGATCAAATAATATATATTTATATGTATATACTATCTCAATAACCAAAATATATTTAATTAATTTTCAAATCTAATTATATAAGTTAACATACCTTTAGTAAATAATTCATGTATTTATTTAGTTTTTGATTTATTAAATAAATACTTATTGTCTCTATAATGCCTTTGTAATTATTTTATTATTGTTTTTAAATGACCTTTGATAATATTATTATAAGAATAGGTAATTTATTCATGTACCCTAAATTACTTCTTATAAAGAAATCACTTAACCAATTAATAAATTTATAATAACCATTTTATTATTATCTTAATGTTACTTAATTAGGTTAATCACTATTCATTATAACTAATTTTACTAATTTCTAGAATAGATTATTATAATTATAATTTTAATATTAGAAAGTAATAATAATAATATAAGTTCTTCAAAAGAAATCATTCAAACTAATAATAAATTTTTATTAAATACCATAATATTAATTTATTAATACTTGAATGATATTTAATTAAATTATTATTGTTAGTTTCTAGTCAAACATACTTATTTCAGCTAATTCCTGAATAGAATATTGTTTATCAATTTTAAATATTATAAAATATAATAATATTATAATTTATATAATATAAGTTGGGCTGGGTCTTAGGGTCAAATTTAGCCGTTATAGAGCCGTTGGAGTCTCTGCTCAGTCTTGCTAGGCCTGATCTGTGTCTTCAACTTGTCCTGACGATGAACCACACTAGTTGGTTCGAAACGCGTCGACAAAGGTCATTTTTATGTGATTCACGCCAAAGCTATTCTTATAACATGTAGTTTTTCAACCATATATAGTTTTTATCTCTGACACATGATAATACTCAATATGAATTTGCATTGCGTGCCATTAAAGTGTGAAAAGCTTAATGTACGTTTAAATATAAGTTCACAAATTATGTTTTTGCGAGTGTGTCCAGAGGTTTTTATTATTTTTACTGTACAAGTAAATCAATGAAATGTTTTCACTCTGTGACGAGAAACAAATTTGTGGTAGATAGATTTTTGTAAATCTTTTGTAAATGTATTTTTTCTCAGGAAATTAAATTTAATACTTATATCGGTGTGCACTCAAGTTCAGTTCTGAAGAAATTGATTTTCTGATTGGTATAATATTTTATTTGGTTTGTTTTTTTTTTTTTTTTTTTTTTTTTTTTTTTTTTTTTCGGATTTTTTTTATAAGTTTTTAGATAATATATTAGAGACATGGTAAAAGTGAAGATAATAAAATTAGTCTATGGGATTTGAAGCAATACATGTAAAGTAGTCTCAGACCATAGATTTATTTTTTACATAAATTATTGAACTAGTAAGTCCAAACAATATATTAGAGACATGACAAAAGTAAAGACAACAATGTTGCTAGATGAGATTTGAAGCAATATATATAAGGGTGTCTAAGACCATAGACTCATTTTTTACATAAATTATTAGACTAATAAATCTAGACAATATAGTGGAGACATAGCAAAATGAAAACAATATATTAGAGATATGGCAAAAGTAAAGAAAACGGCTGTTGCACTGAGATAATATGATAATTCTCAAGGTCTACGGCTGTTGCACTGACCAAGCTGAACATTTCAAACCCCTTTGGCTCTTTCCGTTTGAAGTTTTCAACCGAGATAGTATGATAATTCTCATGGTCTAGGGCTGTTTCACTGCCCATTTGCAGGCATTGAAGTATTAAAACAGCAACCATCCTTATACAAAAGACCAGAAAATGTGTTGTTCGGTTACCCATTGAGATGGGGCGAAGGGCTATGAAAAGAGGAAAGAATAAGGATGGCTATTAATATTACATTCGGTGAAAGATGATAAGGTATGTGCGATGGTTAGTACTGAATTAGAATGTAGATTTTGGAATATTATGAAAATTTTAAGATTTTTATTTATTGAATTTTTAAAATATTGGAATATTTCAAAATTTTTAATTAAATTAAATTAAAGTTAAATATGTTATGTGTGATGGTTATTATTTAGATTGTATATTTTGGAATATGATGAAAAATGTAAGAATAAAAATGGTTGTTTGATTTTAGTTTATTAAATTTCTAAAATATTTCAAAATTTATAATAAAATTAAATTCAGGTTTTGATTTGATTGTAGATTTTAGAATTTTGAGGGTTTGGAGTATATTCTAAAACTGTTTTTACTTGGCTAAAAGTCAGTGTTCCTGACTTAAGGAAACAAGTCAATGACACAATACTCAGAGGTATATAGCAGAAGTGAATATCTGCCTTTACAACTGCATTCCCCAATAAACAGCAAGCAATTATTATCCTACTATTGGTTTGACAAAATTAAATAAATTTTAAAATATTATAAAAATTTTAAATAAAAAGAGTAAATTCAAATGTTTAACTCATGTAAATAAAATACCATATCCAGAATACTTAGAAATCTGTACTTAAATAAAATTCAAATATGGAAAAAAGAGAAGAAAAAAACAGATCTCAGTGCGTTCTTCCATTTATTTAGACATTTATATAAATCTATTCGATTTATTAAATATATAGACCGACCATAATGGGAGGCGGACTTCATTTGGCACGACGACTTACGGCAAATTAGTTCAATAGTTATATTTTTTACTATACGTTTATATATAGGTGACAATTGAGGGGCACCACCGATTGTTGCCATCCCAACCAGCCAATGGGATGTGGCAACATGCCCCTCTCAATGTTCAATGCTGGAAAATATGATAGGTACGTGAACCTAATGATTTACACAATTTTGACATTTACAATGTTTGATAACACCGGTTTTTTTCATATTTTTATTATATATAACTATATATATATTATAAAATGTTTTAATAAAAACTATATTATATAGTCTTTAATAAATGGATCTTTGGTGGCTTATAAGAAATTGTTGAATTTTATGATTCATTTTATCTCATATTATTGATTATATATGAAACATGTGAACAGAAACAAATTTCAATTAAAATATTTTCCAAATTTTACACTCAAAAAAATTATTTATATCTTTACAAATATAATCACCCCTAAATATTTAATAAATTTAACTTTAAAATAAATAGAAATTTGAAATATTACCATTTTCCACGGTTAAATCTTTAAACCCAATATTCTTTCAAATTTTTGTTACTATTCCTTTTTCTTCTCTTTATTAATATAAAATATTTTCTCGAAAATATTAGAAATTTCATTTATTTCTAAATTTATTTGAAAAAAAAACCAAAATTTATAAATATATTATATATATTATATATATATATATATATATATATTACTTTACTATTAAGATTTATTAATTTAAACTTAAACTTTATATTTTTTAATATATTAAAATTAGAATGAAATTCCAAGTTCGGAAAAGGACAAACTTCTTTAAATTTACATTCCACTTAGGGGAAAAAAGCATCTAATTTATCTTTTGTTATATATATATGATTTCTTTACTATTAAGATATTATAATTAAAAATTTTAACTTTATATTTTAAATAAAAAATAAAAAATTCCGAGTGGAAAAAAGTCCAAATTTCTTTAAATTTATATACCATTTGTTTTAAAATTCCAAGCGGGAAAAAACATCTATTTATATTTTGCTTTAATATGGATGTATCTCGACTTTTAAAATTTTCACATGTTTCCTCCGAGTGCCAAAGTCATGAACATTTTTTCCCTCTGATTCTCTCTGTGTGGAAACCCTTAGCTTCTACAATTAATTGCGAGCCTCTCAACTCTAGGAAAACTCCAAGTCATGTAATCGATTTCATCTAATGTTAGCCACTGCAACACATTGCTCCCACTAAACCTTTTATATTCATACCATTCTCAACTGGTCTCGCATTCGAATCCTGGCAAGTGGGTGCAACACTTCCTCTATGTTATATCTAGCTAAGATGATGCAGATGTTAGGGTTTTGAACCCACTTCCTCTGTGTTATATCTAGCTAAGATGATGCAGATGCTAGGTTTTTGAACCGTAAGGGGGTCGGGTAAGTAGAAATAAGTGGATCTCTCTCCAGCAAGTCTGACAACTCCCACGGTCGTGGCTCCAACTAGCCCGACCAGGCCCTGAGGCTAGTCTATTGCAATTACAAGGGAGCAAATTTAGAATGGACCCGTAGTCCATCAACACTCTATAGCTCATGAAAGGGACTCTGAGTCTTGTTTATGTCTGCGGCCAGGCACGTCAATGGAAGAGCTTCATTTTAAAACCAAGAGAGTCGTGAAAATATTTTGTGGAAGATCTTTGTTTTTCTTGGTGGTAATGACATAGTAATATCTTTCATTAAATTTGAAAAATAATAGTTGGTTTACTGTGGCATACTTTGAAGAAATAACATGTTATGGTGTAGAAGTTAGGGCATTTGAGGTTCGTGTAGTTGATGCAAGCTAACACCCTTTTCTAATTTAATGCCCAAATAAGGAGACACTGTGGGTCTCAACCTGGCCAATACCCCTTTCTAATTTAATGCTTGAATGCAGAGTCACCGTGGCTCTGAGCCTAGTCCCTTCAAAGGGGTGTGAAACCTCCTAGGGAATCCTTTATGTCTCGCTCCAACTTACTTCCAGGGGATTTAACACAGAGTTGTCCGAACCTCCTGCAATCATATCACTAATGTGAGCAACTCGAAATGGAAGATGGGATTGAGTAGAACCAACACACAAATTTAAGGCTATAAAAGATGGATTACTAGAAGTTGTGTACTTTTGACTCTAATTTCATTTGATTCAAGGTTACAATAGCTACAGATTCACACTTTCACAATATTTATTCAATGGAAGTAATTTTGAAAATCATTCCAGAAGTTGAGTCCCTGTACTTTAGGCTCTGATTTGATTCGATTCAAGGTTGCAACACCTACAGATTTTCACTTTCCCAATTTCTATTTAATGGCGTTTTGAGAGAAATTTTGAAAATCATTTTAGAAACTAAAACCCCATAGTGCAATATCACAAGAATTTATGTATGGATCTTGCAAAGGTTTCTTGTTGGACTAGGGCCTTTACATGTAATATGATAAATAAATGGGATTACAGGGATTGTTCAAATTAAAGGTGAGTTAAAGAGCCCGCGAACATCAATGTTTATCTACCTTTTGCCTTTAGCCACACTACAAGCCTAGGATTTGTTATCTCTAGTGTCAAAATTGATCTCCCTTGCAAAGAAATTTGAAGTTGAGCATGGAAAGTGTGTATCTTTGTCCACAGGGTCACCATAAAAAGACGGAATAGGATTGTATCTAGAGAATGTTGGAGAATGGACCCGGAGGCCATCACCACTCTACAGCTCATGAAAGGGCCTCTTGACGTTGTTTCTGTCTACGACTAGGCACGTCAAGGGAAGAGCTTCATTTTAAGCCAGGTTAGTTGTGAAAATATTTTGTGAAAGATCTTTGTTTTTTTGTTGGTAAAGACATAGTAATATCTTTCATTAAATTTGAAAAATAATAGTGTGTTTACTATGGCATACTCTAGAGAAATAACAGGTTATAGTGTAGAAGTTATGGCATTTGAGAATTTGAGATGAGTGTAGTTGATGCAAGCTAAAACCCATTTCTAATTTAATGCTCGAATCCAGAGCCACCATGGCTCTAAACCTGGCCAAAACCCCTTTCTAATTTAATGCCCGAATGAAAAGTGATCGTGGCTCTGAACCTATTCCCTCCAAAGGGGTGTGAAACCTCCTGGGGAATCCTTTATGTTCCTCTCCAACTGACTGTCTCGGGATTTAACACAATTGTTCGAACCTCCTGCAATCATCTTATTAATGTGAGCAACTCGAAATGGAAGATGGGACTAAGTAGAACCAACATGAAAATTTAAGGCTATAAAAGATGGATTGCTAGAATTTGTGTACTTTCAACTCTAATTTTATTTGATTCAAGGTTACAATAGCTACGGATTCTCACTTTCCCAATTTTTATTCAATGGAAGTAATTTTGAAAATCATTTCAGAAGTTGAATCCCTGTACTTTAGACTTTGATTTGATTCGATTCAAGGTTGCAATACCTACATATTTGCACTTTCCCAATGTTTATTTAAAGGCGTTTTGAGAGAAATTTTGAAAATCATTTTAGAAATTGAAACCTTGTAGTGAATTATCACAAGCATTTGTATGGATCTTGTAAAGGTTGCATGTTGGACTAGGGCCTTTACATATAATATAATAAAGAATTGGGATTACGGGGATTGTTCAAATTGAAGGCGAGTTAAAGAGCCTGCAAAAGTCAATGTTTACCTCGCTTTTGCCTTTAGCCGCACTACAAACCCAAGATTTGTTATCTCTAGTGTCAAAAATGATCTCCCTCACAAATAAATTTGAAGTTGTGCATGGCAAGTATGTATCTTTTTCCACAAAGTCACCATAAGAAGACGAAATAAAAGTGTACCTAGAGAATGTTAGAGAATGGACCCCAAGGCCATCGCCACTCTACAACTCGTGAAAGGGCCTCTCGGTGTTGTTTTTATCTGTGGTCGGGCACGTCAAGGGAAGGGATTCATTTTAAACCAAGTTAGTCGTGAAAATATTTTGTGGAAAATCTCTGTTTTTTTGTTGGTAAATACGATAATATCTTTTATTGAATTTGAAAAATAATAGTGTCTTTACTGTAGCTTACTCTAGAGAAATAACAAGCTATGGTGTAGAAGTTAGGGTATTTGAGATAATTGTTATTGATGCAAGATAATACCCTTTTCTAATTTAATGCTCGAATGCAGAGCCACCATGGCTCTGAAACTAGCCAAAACCCCTTTCTAATTTAATGCCCAAATGTAGAGTCATCGTGGCTCTGAACCTGGTCTCCCTTCAAAGGGGTGGGAAACCTCCTAGGGAATCCTTTATGTTGCTCTCCAACTTACTGCCACGGGATTTAACATAGCGTTGTTTGAACCTCCTACAATCATATTATTAATATGATCAAATCAAAATGGAAGATGGGAATGAGTAGAACCAACACACATATTTAAGGCTATAAAAGATTGATTGCTAGAATCTATGTACTTTGAGCTCCGATTTCATCTGATTCAAGGTTACAATAGCTATGGATTCGCACTTTCCCAATGTTTATTCAATGGAAGTAATTTTGAAAATCATTTCAGAAGTTGAATCCCTATACCTTAGACTGTGATTTGGTTCGTTTTAAGTTTGCAATACCTACAGATTTTCACTTTCCCAATATTTATTTAATGGCATTTTGAGAGCAATTTTGAAAATCATTTTAGAAACTGAAACTCTCTAGTGAAATATCACAAGCATTTATGTATGGATCTTGCAAATGTTGCATGTTGGACTAGGGCCTCTTCTGTAATATGATAGAGAATTGGGATTACAAGGATTATTCAAATTGAAGGCGAGTTAAAGATCCTGCAAGCGTTAATGCTTATCTCGCTTCTACCTTTAGCTGCATTACAAACCTGGGATTTGTTACCTCTAGTGTCAAAAATGATCTCCCTTGTAAAGAGATTTGAAGCGGTGCATGGCAAGTATGTATCTTTATCCGCAGGGTCACCATAAGAAGATGAAATAGGAGTGTATCCAGAGAATGCTTGAAAAAAATAAGATTTTAAAAAAAATTAGCAATTGTAAGACTTTAAGGAGATTGAAAAATCGAAAACCCTTGAATGGCTATGATGTGATAAAGATTAGTATGCATTATGAAACATCGATTTCTAGAAAGATAAAAGAAGCAGGTAATGGATGGAAGTCTTGAAAATTCCTAGTGAAAGACAGTGAGATGATAGGGAGGAGGGAGATCAGAATAGTAGAACAATGATGTTGTCCAAAAATTCATCACATTGGTCAAATCATGAAGAAATTCTCAATGGAACTTTTATGTCCCTCCCCCTCACTCAAAGGAATTTTTACTTATTTCTTTCAGAGTTTAGATAAACTTAGACCAGGGATGCCTAGATTAGGAGTTGGATGGAAAAACTAGCCAACTTCTCAATTGGCATGTGATGACTGGGCTACTGTTTATAATTCCAAATATTTTCAAGGAAAGTGTAACATAACCGTGGCCTGCATTATGATTAACAACCATAATCTAGATATGTGGGTTTTTAGCTTGATATCAAAAAGTTGGTTTCCAATCAAAGTCCCTTGTGACTGGGAAAATTTAGGAATGAAAACCCTAGGCATCAAGCCGGTTGTGATGGTTTATTTCTAGTGGCCCGATATGACTTGACCTTGTAGGTTGTCAATCCTCAAGAAATAGGATACAAATGTGAAATGGACACTTAAGATTGAAGTCTTACAGGAACGAAGTATGGGATTTGGTTTAAAAAAATTTCTAGCTTTCAATATTCAATTCTTGCCCAGAGAATGCAATAGGATGGGTGGATCTTTGAAAATTGTTGTTAGAAATTTCAAAGCCCTCCAAATATCATTACTTAGATACAAGGTTGAGGTAAGATACATGCCTTCATTACCAAACAATGTGAAGTAGTGGCAGGTGTTTGAGGACGAGGAATAGATAAAACACTTTATGGAGTTTATTAGGGAATTCTCAAACTTAGTGATTTATTTGGAGGATGAGGATATGAAAGATTAAAAATGGGTCAATTTTGTGGAGGAGTCTATTGTTGGTCACAAAATATTTCAACTAAAGGGAAATACGATCCCTAGACGGATGGTTCCATTAGAAAGGATTTTCAACTCAAATGATGTGGCTACTAATCCAACTGAACAAGAGCCCGAGGAAGATGTGGAAGAATGTAACATTGGCACAAAAGGAGATCCAAGAGTCAACAAGTTAGCTAAGGGAGTCCCTAAAAAATACAAACGTAGGTATCTTAAAATTTTTAAGGAATATATGGATGTGCTTTCTTATTCATATGATGATTTGAAGACTTGTTACACCAGTGTCATACATCACAAAATTCCTTTAAAACCTGGAGTGAATCCATATAAGTAGAAGCTCAGAAAAATTACCCTATGTTACTACCATCAATTTAAAAGGAGGTGAAGAAACTATTATAGGCTAAGACAATCATGCCTTTTAGGTATTCATATTGGGTAGAAAATTTAGTCCTTGTTCAGAAGAAAAAGGGGAAATAAGACTATGTGTAGATTTCATAAATTTGAATAAAGACTCACTAAAAGATAACTACGTCGTACCTAAGATGGAATACATTCTACAAAAATTACTAGATTCTCGCCAAATGTCCATGGTGGATGGTTTGTTTGCATATAGTCTAGTCATTGTACACCTTAGGGACTACTACATACAATTGGCATCCACCATTGTCCTCAACCTAAGATTAGGGGGGGGGGGGGGAGCGGGCAAGGACTATCAAAAAAACTTCCAATGTAGGTAAAGGTTTTGGGAGATATACATTGAAATACTCATAAGTCAATAAGAACCAAATAAATGAAGGCCCCTCATTTAAAAATATTTTGCAAGGGAATAGAACAAAAAGAGAAAAAACAAAGAAACAACAGGAAGGTCCTGTCTCTATCCCATACATAGTGGAGATAATGAATGCTTTCCCATAACTAAATATGATTGATTCTGCAACAGATGAGAAATGTGCCTCTTTCGAATCACAAGTTATTATTTCTCGATTTAATAGTTTTTAGCCAAACCCTGAGGAACTCGTTCATTGTATGTTGACCAACTGGTCCCTCGATTATGAAATGCACCTTTTCCCTAAAGGATTTTTTATAGTAAAACTCCCTTCTCTAGAGGCCAGAGACTGTATACTGCAAGAGGGGCCATGGTTCTGGGGAACTACGGGGCTTTTCATCACTCCTTGGTTCCCTAATTTCGATGCAAACACCATGGTTATCTCCAGAATGCTAGTTTGGATTCATTTACACAATCTCCCCCTTCATTTCTGGGATGATCGCATACTTTTAGATATTGGGAACAACATTGGGAAATTTCTCACGATGGATACCAAATGAATGGATGAAAGGATCTACACACATGCCTAGATTTGTGTAAATGTAGACATCAGCAAAGGCTTTTTGGACCGTATTCAATTGCTCCACAAGAAGATGAACTGGAATCTAACTCTTGAAGATGACAACACAGCCTTCAGATGTAGATTCTACAGACAAACTCAACATCTTCAAAATATATGCCTGGAAGCCAAAAAGGGCAATGTCAGAAGGAAAAGGAATGGGAAGCATACAAAAGGATGGAACTTCAATCCATCCCAACAGGAAGTGGGGGAAGATGTGGCTGAGGAGGATTCCCCACATCCCGAGACCAACTAGACACCACAAGTACAAGAGAAAAAGGAGGAGTTAGCATAGGAACCCAAGGGAATTCACGACAATCAGGCATTAGAATCCCAGGGGGAACACATAGGAACCCATGGAATCACAAAGCAACTAGGTTCAAACAATAGATCTGTTAGATTCAATGGGACGTAGTGGGTACAAGCATAAACATGCATCAGACAATTCAAATTCAGATAAAGACAATCATCAACATGAAGAGACTCAGCTCGCTCTTCTCTCCACTTCGCCATCTCAAGGGGGTTGATGCAAGGTTGAGAAGAAAAAAGGGAGAAAACATAGTTTTCGTACCCATTGTATATTAGTTCTTTTTTTTTTCCTTTTGTTAATTTATGCTTATCATCGACCAACACCCTGGTGATGGTTGTTTTTCAGCAAATGCAACATGTAATTTTATTTTCATTAATAAAACTATGCCTTTTTCCTTGGAAAAAAGGAAACCATCTTGGCTCCTCCCTTCTGCATGATAATCCATATAGTTTGCCAACTCCTTGCATTTTAACATTCTCTCAAACCTTTTATTTAGTGGAATGTGTCGTAGTAAGTTATGAAACTAGCTCACAAAAAGATAGAAAAGAAATATAAACACCTTAGAATTCAACCTCTTCAAGGTGTAAACCTCCTTTACATTACACAAATGAAAAATTCTTCGATGATACAAATGGCAAGACCTCCTTTCTATATATAGGAGTCTAAGGGGTCATAATATAATCGAAGCTGACATAACAATAATAATATAATGGCACAACAATAACAATAATGGGCTTCTATGGGGCATAATAATAACAATATGGGGACTACATGGGCACAAAAATATAATAATGGGGTTGCACTAATAACAATAGGGGTTACACTAGCAGTATAGGGACCTAACATGCCCCTCTCCTTCAAAAAGTGTTTTCCCCAACACTTGAGTAGTTCTGGATTCTTTTGTATAAATTTATCATCCATCAATGTGGAATATTCAGTGGGTAATTTCTTCCACTTGATAAGATAATATGAAATAGATCGATTTTGTAGTTGTTGATTTCTTGGTTCTGTGACTGCTTCAGGTTCCAATATGATTTTTCCTTCCTTTTCAAGTTCTTGAAATATTTTTTGAACTGGGATCTTCTGCAACTTTTGAATGAATTCCCGCCCTGCTTCGTCATTCTTCCATTCATCCCTTGCTTCGTTTACCAAATTCTCTAAAATTTCTGCAAGCATATGTTTAATTTCACTCCTTTGATCATATGGATATCTATAAGTTTTAAGAGGAACACTTCCTAGAATCAAATGAATAGCATGATCATGATCACGAATAAGTGGGAGGTCTTTGGGAGTCTCAAATACCTTGGAATGATTGTCCAAGACTTTCTGGATATCTAGAGAAATATATGATTACGATGTGGGAACCTCTAGTGAACACAATTGTGCAATTATACCTTTTCATTCTTTCTTTAGAAGCTTTTTTATTCCATTAGAGCTAATTATATTTCTCAATTTCCCTGTGATACCCCTTAATTCAACTTCATTTCCTTCGAAGAAAATTTCCTGAAAATTTCTTGAAAATTAAAATCTATTGTACCCAAGGGTTGTAGCCATTGGACTCCTATTACAACATCAGCACCACCCATTGGAATGGAAAGCATCAGGCTATTCAATACATCTTCTCCCATGGATAAATTGATATTATGGCAATTTCTAGAGCAATTTATGGTTCCTCCACTTACAACTATCACTGGAAACTCTGTTGTTGGATATAGGAAGCAATTTGATTCCTTCACTATCTTACAATGAATAAAATTATGGGTACTTCCCGAATCAATCAACGCTATTACCTTTTTCTTCTTGATATGTCCTTCTATCTTGATAGTTTGAGGAGTGGTAATTTTGGCCAATGCATTACAAGATGTGGTTGGATTCATTTCTTCTCTCTCTAGGGTTTTTTCCTAATGTATATCCTCTTCTTTTGTCGTTTCTTGTTCCTTTTTTTCCTCCTCTTCACAATCTATTTAAATTAATTTATTCTCAATACACTTATGATCTTTAGTGTATTTTCTATCACAGCTGTAACAAATCTCTTTTTCTCTTCTTTTTCCAATTGTTGTGGTGTCAATCTTGTAGGTTGTGGAAGGCTAGTCACAACAACACTTCCATAGGTGTGAGTGGTAGGCTTCCTTGTTTCCATAATTTTTCTTTCCGTTTTTCTTGCCAACCCATCAATCTTAGCTTCCAAACTATCCATCTTAGCTTCCACAACATTCATCTTAGCTTCCATGTCTTTCTTCAAATCGTCGATTTTATCTTCCATGTCTTTTTTTAAACCATCCATCTTAGCTTCTGTTACGTTTTGTGAGAGTGAATTTTTTTGCACTTGGTCTCGTAACTTTGATAGATCATGTTGCACTTCTTCCTCTTTTTTCACTTTGTAGGAGCTTGATATTGAATCTGTTGTATCTCCATAACTGTGGCTCTCCAGGATCCGAAATTACTTCGTACGGTAGTCCTCTGATTCTTCTTTCCAATGCCACCAGTTTGATTCAAAATTGGATTCTCCAAGGAAGAGTTATTCCCAATCTCCTAAGATGACCTGATTATATAATGTTTCATTAGAGCGAACTTGTACGAAATTCCACCTGCCATTGTTTTGACTTTCGGATCTGAAAAACATACATAGAAAACTATAGTTTGTCCTCTTTTTGTAACTCCTTACGAAATTTCAATCTGATGCTCAGAGAGAAAGTTATAATGATTTTGCCAAGGTCACCTATTTATAATGTAATTTGGGATTCTGCAACAACCTTGACTTCCTTAGATTATACCTCTGACAATATAGCTACACAAGATCTGAAATTCAGACCCTAGCTTCAACACAATTTCAACTCAAGTGGGTTTTAATTTCAGGGTTTGACCCTTTGTAGAAAAAAATTATAGCGAAAATTTCACGACGACATGTTTGAGATGAAATTATGGAGATTCCAAAAACCCTAACTTCCTCAGATCATATCTCTGAAAATATAGCGAGACAAGGTCTGAAATTTAGACAAAAGGTTCAAACCAATTTATTCTCCAATGAGGTTTTTTTTTTAGATTCTGAAACTTCATAGTGAAAATTCCATGATGACCTATTTGGAGTAGCAAAACCCTAGAATCCAAAGCTCTGATACTAAATGTTATGAAGCCAGCTCACAAAAAGATAGAAAAGAAATATAAATGCCTTATAATGTAGCCTCTTTGAGGGGGAAACCTCCTTTACATTACACAAATTAAAAATTATTGGATGATACAAATGACAAGACCTCCTTTCTATATATAGGAGTCTAAGGGATGATAATATAAGCATAGCCAACATAACATTAATAATATAAGGGCATAACAATAATAGTGGGCTTCTATGGGGAACAATAATAACAATATGGGGACTACATGGGCACAACAATATAATAAGTGGGTTGCACTAATAAAAATATGGGTTACATTAGTACTATAGGGACATAACATATTACTTTATAAGGAACCTTCTTGGATACTTGATCTTGACAATACCTATTTGTGTGACACATTGGGCATTGTTGTAAATTTGCATTATTTCCATAGTACAATACATGGTGATTTGGACATGCATCATATGTCTTGTACTCCATTGTAACGTCTTTCATTCTTGGAGATACTTCTCTATGTGAATGAGGAAACTTATTGTCCTTTGGAAGTATTTTGTTTGCCAAATGTTTGCATAATGCAACAAATGATTTTTATAAGTATACACAATATTCAAAACTTTTAATACATCTAGAGCATTAATTTATAAGAATATAAATCCAACCTTAATATATCAGTAAAGCATTTTTTTGTCAATCCATTTGTAACCTTCAATTTCAACAACAACATAAGTGTCGCCAATATAGAAGATTCATCATTTGCATATAGAGGTGTCCTAGCCAACTAAGCTAGGGCTAAATGAACAACCTCTTCAAAAGATGTGTAGAAGTCTTGGATAAATTCATTGACACTAGCCTCATTTATCTATGAAATGGCTTCATCACTAAATATGTCTTGTCCTTCATCTTGAGAGTCGCTATTATCAATATAATATGTTGGTTCTTCAGGAATATTGGAAACCGGAAGCCACTTTTCATAAATAAAAAAAATCAAATGACATGATCAATAATAATGTAATAAATAATATGCAATTGTTAACTATAATGTACCTCTTCTATATAAACTCCATGGTCCAATCTATGGATACCAACAAGCCTTCGCTTCTCTAGTTTCCTATTTTGGCACATTTTACAACTACAATATATCATTTCATTGAAGTATTCATCTATACTTGGAGTAGGTCTTGTTGCTCGTTCATCTAAATATTCAAATGAAGATGTACTATTTCCCTTAATGCACCATGTTTTTTAAACAATAAGACAACAATTTTTAACTTGAGTATTACTTCTTTTTCAAGAGAACATGACCAATGAATAAACCTAGGGAGTGAATCTATGAATATGTGGTTTTTTAGTGTATTTTTTGGCTCTTTGATCACCTGATTGTTTGTAATTTCGTTTTTTAATTGTTTCAAGGTAGTTTTTGGTGCTTATGTAGGAATTAGATATTAAAAAAATTGAGATCTAGGTTCAAAATCCTAAACAAGACTCTACCAATGCGTTGAGTGAGCATTGAAGATCTGTCCAACACTTTGAGGCAAGCTTATCAGTGTTCCAGCAAGCCTCTAACTAGTCACAAACAAACTTTTGAAGTAGCATTTTAGAGTTATTTCTAAAATAAATAAAACCTCTAACTAAATCAACAACATAAACACTACAAATACCAAAAGAAACATAAATACCTCGTCTGCCATTTTGTATATAATAACATAATAGAAATTTGTGAAGAAAAGTTTATGGACGCTAGTTAGCATCATTACATTAATAAATACTGAAATATATAACAATGTGTATAACCATAAAATTATTCTAAAATATGTTGGTTTAAAATTTTATGCAGGTAATTTCATTGAGGCAGTTCTGTGATGAAAATGTTTGTAGTGAATGTAGACCAATTCAAACTTTACAAGCTACTAAATTCACATGATGTTATCTCTCATTCTTCAAATACATCTTAGATTTCTTACTACCTTTGAATTAATATAGTCTTCTTAATGTTTACACTATTTTTTTGAAACAAATGTGCTATCAATTATTGAGTTGGTAGTAAGGCCTTATTTCCAACTCAAGCTAAATAGATATACCAATTAGCCTTTGAGAAACACTTATCACATCATCTAATAAAATTAAGGAATTTTTTCTTAAAACATAAAAGAGATGCCTATATATAATTCCATAAACTATTATATATTATTATATATTTTGCATATCTCTATAATATTTCTCAAAACATATATATATATATATAAAGACATTCTTTATTTTATTTTAATGTACAATTTTCTTTATCGTATTTCCATACTATGTAGACTGATATCTATAATGATACAAACTAGTATATCACTAATACTAGACTTTAGTCTATTGCTTTAATTAAATTTAAATATATTTAATGACTAGACACTTATATCTTAATATTCATATATCTTAGTGAAACGTTACCTACAGGTTACTTATTGTTACTGACAGAATGGCTGAAAAGTCATTCCACAATCCTGAAAACGATATTTCCACAAAAAAAAATGAAATGGCGAGTTATTATCATTGAAACACCATGCCCAAAATGATGAACCAACCTTATGATGCACTAACAATGAAAATAATTGAATCTTGTGGCAAAATCCTTCAGTAGATTCACCAAAATTACAATAGAGATAGAATTTTCTTGGTATGCATAATGAGAAAAACCAATAGAGCTAGACGTAAGGATATCCATAGTTGGTCACCTACTGCTTAGTCCAACTAGGAAGCCTAGACATTGCAACACATGTTTAGGCTGCAATGATGTAATATACGTGGACCCCCTTTACGTGATGGACAAAGGGGATGGATGCCCTTGAAAATAAGTCTTTTGTGATGGATCCCACTAAAATTAGTGTTTCTGCATGTGTTGGATCCAGATGAAAACATGTTTCGACTAGTTGACAACTCTTGGTCCTCTAAGCTCTTTGCATTATTACGACATCACATAATACATGATTATTGGGAATGTGTAAAAATAATAACATTAAAGATTATCATATTGGGAATATTAGGAATTTGTTTTTAAGTAATTATATTGTATTATGATATTATAACAAAAACTATTTTGTAAGTTTATATTTTTTATAGTAAAATAGTGATGAATCTTTATAAATAAAAATATTGTTATATGACTAGCCTTATTTAGTATTAATTCATGGTTTTTTCTTATAATAGGAGGATATTTGGTTGGCTCGGAAAAATAAATTAAGGAAAAATCCTAACAAAATTGATGAAAAACTTGAGGATAATAATACAAACATTGCAAGAAAAAGACTTTTTGAAAGGCTGCGAGAAGATGATGACAATATTACAGACATTGCAAGAAAAAGCATATTTCGAAGGATGGGAGAAGTTCCTCCTCTGGTGGAGGCATTTATGTTAATTCTCCATACACCCTTATCTTAGATCAATATTGTGATAAATGTTCTACAAACCCTTGATTATCCAAAGATATCTAATCTGAACATTATTTCCCACAGGGTTTTATCAAATTTCCTTTAAAATTTTGTTGATTTAAAGTATATGGTTCAAGTTATTTCAATTTCTTTTTGGGTTGTTTCCTCTTAATGCTTGTTTGCACACAAATTTGATTTATTTTCATATTTCAAAATTTAAGGAAAGACAGGTAGATGCCATGATATTTCTTCTTTCTTTGGAGTACAAGCAGAAAGACTAGTTCAAGCACTTATGAATCCTAAAGAGAATATCTTCTATAATAGCTCATTAAATGTTTTCTCAAACATTGGAGCCTGCAAATGCATATTTTTGGAGACACCTACCAACACTTGTTTGTGGGTTTAGAAAAGGAAGGTCTTCTTCCTCACCTTGAATGAGACTATTAAAAAATATTCTTGTGATAAATCTACTACTTTGAGGGATAACATAGGCCCAAAATTTGGATTGAACAATGTTGTTTGCTCTAGGGATAGATACTCTAATAAAGAAGCTATCCTTCACCATCTTGAAGAAAATAATGTCCCAGATCTAGGAGGAAGCTATGAGGGTTGTCTTGCTGGTGAATATGAACATAATGAAGAATCTGATTATGAAAAAACAAATTCTGAACCATATCATATTTTTTATTTTTACAGAAAATTTATCTTTGCTCATGTAATCTCGATGAGTTCGTTGCATTCAAATTAAATAAGTTCCACTATGTGTTTTCTAATCAGCACCTATTTTATGATGTAGGTAGAGAACAAGAACATGTTGCAGATTTGGAAAGGGACTTCAAAATTCAAAAAAATAATGAAGGCTATTGGGGATGCAATTTAATCACATCCCTAACTAAAGTTGTGATAGGTCTGAAGGATACTCGTGCTATCATGAGAGAGATGCAAACTGAGACATGTACTCCTCTGAATGGCAACGCTGATCCTGATATTACCCAAACAATTGTCTAAATTTGAAGGAGTTTGTTGTGATCAAGATTCCTGATAGGTGTTGCAGTTCATATGTCACAATTTGACCTCTGTCAATTTATTTCATGAATTTGATGACCAAGAAAACGTGAAAAATCTAGCAAGTGTTAGTGGAGATATACTATACCCCTTTGATGCACAAGAAGTTTAGTTATCAAAAGATCAATGAAGGTGGTGTTAAAGCCACTACCATGTTTTGTATTCTAGCATCCACCTAAATAATGATTGGGAATATGCCTTTGGCAAGGGCTAGATGCTCCCTATATTTACAAAAGAAGAGGGCATACTAAAGGCCCTGAAGACAGATTAACACATATCCTTCGACATTTATGATATATCACAAGTACCACTATGTGTAGAATTAAAGGAATTTATTATGCCAGATACTCAGGAGAATAATCTATGTAGATAATACTATCTTAATGAGTAGATATCCATAAATTGTCTTTGAATCAAGGCATATGATTGGTGAAGGAGAGGATCATAAAATTGTTGGATACGCAACATCAATAGATGTATCCAAACTTCATAGTTCCCTTTGAATATCAAGAATGAAATCATTTGCAACCTGCAATTAATCCAAGGATTTTATAGCTTCATCTTAAGGTGATCAACTCACCTTAAGTCATGAGGCAACTCATCAGGGGTTTATAACACTATTCTACATAATATTCGGATATCAAAATCAGAGTCCCCTGCAGATACTTCCTCAAGGCACCTCTGATTTGAAGGTGAGAATTTCCTCAAAAGGGATTGTTTCAAAGTGCCATGAACTTTCTTCATCTTAACTGTTCTTCACCATGGAATCTTAAAGTTGCATCTCTTATGCAAATTTCTGCAAAAATTTTGTTTATAACTAAATATCCCTATAAATTCTTCATAATACATAATTCTTCAAAATATAAGTTATTTGACTGTCTTGTTCACAACTTCATTTGTGAACAAGACTGTACTACTGTAATAATTTTGTAGAAGCTTCTACACCTTGTAAACAAGCCATCAATGATGTTGAGTTGTATATGGTGACTTGTTATACCTAGAGTAGTGCCACATATAAGGTATCCAAAAAAAACTTTACTACACAAGATAGCTTCAGGTCTTTTAGGAGAACCATTTTGTTTTCTCAAGAGATCGAATATCTGAGTTTACTAAGGTTATTTCAACAAAATCTTAGTTCTACTAATAAAAGGCTCTGATCAAAATATTTCATGCTTCAACTTCTTGAAGGTACAAAATGACAAAGGAAAACAGAATGTCCTTCATGACTCCTTTGCTTTGCTTGATGGGGAGTAAGGAATAGGATTGATGAGAAATGAACATGCTCAAACAAAGACCTTGGTACAATGAGCCTATGCCACTATACAATTAATTCTTTGGTAGATATTTATGCCTAGAAATCCAATAATTATGACAATATGTATTACCTATGTCACTTTTCTTTCGTGAGGGTCAAATGATTCCATAAGATGAAATATATCCTATATATTCATAATCTAGGTGAAAAAAGCACAGTTTTCATACCTTCACTAAAATCACACAAATTTCTATGAATACAGCTACTACTGCAAGAGAGGATGCCCTTCTCTGATTTGGTTATAGATGCAAAGGGTTTTAGAATTGTGCCAGGGTTGAATTTTGAGCATCATCAGAGAATGTTCTACTCCTCTCCTTTTCTTAGTTAGATCATTCAATACTCAAACCGTTATGTTGCTCTATGATATTGCTAATGGTAGTTGAGTTAGGGATGTAGCTACCTTATTCCATGAGACATGTTTCAATGAAGAAGAGATCTATGATGAGCCAACAGAAGAAGACAAAGAGAAGTAGAGTGCAAGACAGAGAGTTGTTCAAGGTGTAAAGCAATAGTAACAAGAAAAAGGAGCACAAGCTACTATTATGTACATGCTAGGATGTCATGAGCATAGAGCGAGCAACAATGAGGTTTGGTGATGGCATGGAGTTTTTGCACAAGATCATGCTTTTAAAATTTAACTAGGTAATATGATACACGATCATCTCCTAGAAAGGAATATCTCTATGCGAATCATGAAAAGGAAAAGCTTAAAAAGAATCCTTAAAAGGAAAATATTTGTACAAAATTACTTAGGGATAAGTGTGCAAAGGGATCACAACCACAGACTATATAATAGTGAAAAGAGAACCTGACCCCTTGACCAATAAAATCTTAAACGTTGTATTAAACATAACATAAAATATATAAAACTAGTGTATAAATAGATTATTGCTTTTTAAAGTATTTAATGGGTATAAAACTAGTGTATAAATCCCCTGATTATATGGATGCTACTCATATTTTCTCTAGCTACTTTAGCTAGAAACCAATTTATGTGGAGTCATTTATGCTCTCAGAGTTTGCATATAATTTCTTAATATTTCTTGATCTTGCGGGTGGAGGAGAAAGGAATGTTATCTACTAATGAGTCTAGGTTTTAACCTCGTGCATAAATTACATGCATAAGAATTTTAAAACATAGAAAATAAAAAATGCGAGAGCATAACACATATACACAGAGATTTTCCCCTAGGTCCCAAAACTAGGACTACCATATTGATTTTTCATTACGTTCCTTTCAATCTTAGAATACATATATATACATGGCGAAGCATCCAATACCATAGACTGAAAAACCATCGCACCCAAAACCATGTGCTAAAAGCATGCACAAAACCATAGGTAGGCTTGTCCCACCTAATATAGGGTCCCAAAAAAAATTCCTTGGGGTGATGCCCCAGACCCCATAGAGGGGGGCTCCTTACCCCCCTCAAATTTCTTGTGACCCCCCCACTGTGCAATCAGTGCAACGAAGGTGGGATCCATCCCCACTCTAACATCCCAGTTAACTAGGTAGGCTAGTCGTGGATAGAATATAACACAACCCAACATCTTCTGATTTGTTGTTTTCTTTCCGTGGGGACCACACGAGAGCTTAGTCATTTATCTAGCCCTACAATTCCCATTGTTTCTCTACACCAAGAGAACTTCTCAGAGATCACCGATTTTTCCAATGCATCTGCAGTATGCTTCAAAGTGTCCACCTTTACCAACAACACCCTTTTGTCTTCTATCATATCCCTCATAAAGTGATGTTGAACATCAATGCGATTTGTCTTTGAATGGTAAATAGGGTTCTTTTCCAAGAAAATTTCACTTTGGCTATCACAGTATATTCTTATTGCTCCATGCACTAACCCCATACTTGAACACAATCTCTGCAACCAAACTGCTTATCTACTTTCATGAGTGGCTGCCATGTATTCTCCTGCTGGTTAAACACATACCCACTTGTAGGTCTTCTCTCATCTAGATCTCCAGCCCAGTCAACATCAACAAAGCCATGAATATCCAAAACTCTTTCCAATCCTGGTCTTCCTTGGTAGCATAAACCATAATCACTAGTTCCACGAAAATACATGAAAACCCGCTTCACTGTTGTCCAATGCTCCTTTCCTGGTTTTGACATAAACCTGATCAATACTCCCACTACATGTGCAATGTCTGGTCTAGTCAGACCTTTGCATACATCAAGCTATTGATTGCACTTGCCTATGAATCATGGGACATGTCCTCTTTCTCTTCTTATGTCTTGGGACATTGTTCAACAGATAGCTTTACACCTACAGGAATAGGAACCTTCAAAGGTTTACTAACCTGCATATTCAACCTCTGCAATATTGTCTCTATATACTTCCTCTAGTTTTAACAGAGCCTCCTCTTTGGCTGATGTCTTTTTATTTCCATGCCCAAAATATAGTTTGTAGCACCAAGATCTTTCATGTCGAATTTGGAGGACAATTGGGTCTTCAAATCCTAGATAATTTCTTTGTCATTTCCAACTAGCAAAATTTCATCCACATACAAGACCACATAAATAACACGGTCACCAATTAATTTAAAATACACATAGTGATATACTTTTCTTCTAGTGAAGCCAAGCTCCCGTATAAATATCAAATTTTTGATACCACATCCTTGGTGATTTTTTTAGCCCATATAGAGACTTCTTTAACTTGCATAACAGTTCTTTCTTACGCTTCACCGCAAAGCCTTTAGGTTGCTTCATGTAGATCTCCTCTTCTAGATCCCTGTGGAGAAATGTTGTCTTCACATCCATATATTCTACCTCAAAATCAAAAGTAGTAGCAATAGATAAAATTAATATAATAGAAGCTACATTGGCAACAAGAGAAAAACTATCACCAAAATCAATTCTCGGCACCTAGGAATAACCTTTTTCTACCAAAAAAGCTTTATATTTCTCCACCTTTCCTTTTTCATTTGCCTTCCTCTTTAACACCCATTTGATGCCAATGGGTTTCCTCCCAGCCAACAAATCCACCAGATCCCAAGCCTCATTTTTGTGCAAAGATGTTGTTTCATCAACCATGGCCCCTTTCTAGAGATTTTTGTCCTCTGAATCTATCACTTCCTTCACAGTTCTGGGATCATCATCAGTAACAGATAAAGCAAAATTTGAATAGAAAGAAGATGGACTATACCTTTCCGGCTTCCTTTTTTCTAGAACTAATCTTCTCACAACTAAAGTTTGTGGTTCTTCATGTTTTGATACCTATTCTTCTTTAGAGTTTGATTCTTCCTCCTTTAGCTCAAACTCTATCTTATCAGGTTCCTTTGATGGGACTTCATGTTTAATAACATTTTTCACCTCTCTGAACACCACATCTCGGTTGTACACAACTTTCCTTGTTACTGGGTTCCAAAGCTTATAACCCTTTAAACCATCCTTATACCCAATAAGGATGCACTTTTTAGATTTACTATCCAACTGTGTTCTTTTCTCCCTTGGAAGATGTACATATGCATCAAATCCAAATACCCTTAGATATGAAAGAGAGGGTTTCTTACCAATCCACGCCTGTTGTGGAGTCTTATTCTCCAACGCTGATGAAGGTGATCTGTTGACTAGGTAACATGTTGTTTCCACCACCTCTGTACAAAATTCTTGTCCTAACTCGACACCACTGAGCATGCTTCTTGCCCTTTCCATGAATGTCTTGTTCATTCTTTATGCAACTCCATTGTTCTCAGGTGTGTATGGAGTAGTCTTTTGTCATGCTATACCACACTTCTTACAAAATTGTTCAAATTCCTTGCTGCAAAACTCTCCACCATTATTTGTCCTCAACACCTTTATCTTCTTCTCTGTTTGTTTTTCCACAAGAGCCTTAAATTATTTAAACTTTTCAAAGAATTTATATTTTTTCTTGAGGAAATATAGCCATGTATTCCTTAAGAGGTTATCTATAAATGATACATTGTACACAGACTTACCCAGTGATGGAACCTTCACAGGTCCAAACACATCACTGTGCACAAGCTCTAACATATGTTTTGCCCTCTTACCACCAGAGGGGAAACTCACCCAATTCTTCTTCCCATATACACAATTTTCATAGAAATAGAAATCCAAGGAGCTATTAGTCATACCTTCTACCATACCTTTACCATGAATTATTTGCACCCATCAATAACAATGCTACCTTGCAGCTTGTACATAGTTCCAATCCAAACTCCCTACATCAATACAAGTTCTCCTTGAACCATCTTACAGGTATCTTTCTCGAACAATATTCTTACACTTGCATCATCCAACTTGCATACAAAAATTAGATTTTTGGCTAATGCAGGAATATGCAGAACACCTAGAAGAGTTCTAACCCTTCCACCTTGCAACTTAAACTTTACTTTTCCATGACAAACGATTCTATCCTCCCTATCATCCCCTAAGACCACATCGCCGCCATCATAGTTATCATACTCGTAGAACCACTCTCTACGGGGAGTGAAATGAAAGGATGCACATGAGTTAATCAACCATGCCTCATGATCTACATGTGTACTTGAAGAAGCCAAGTATACATCCCCACCTTCATCTGAGGTAGTTTTCGCCTGTACAGGAGGAGCATCATCAGATCCCTTTCCTTTGTAAGGAGATTTAGATTTACAATCCATTTTGTAGTGCCCTTCCTTTCCGCGTTTCCAACAAACCTTTACAGGTTTTCCTCGAGATTTAGGTCTCCCTCTAGATTTAGATCTCCCACTTGATGACTTATTTTTGTTTCTGTTTTGGCATTGTCTTCGTACATACAAGGCGTCACCATTCTGTCTCTCCATATTTTTGCTTCTCATCTCCTTCGTCAGCAAGGGTGAGACTATTTCATCAAAGCGTAAGGTAGTTGCATTGCTAACTATTGCAATAACCATACTATCCCACGACTCTGTTAGAGAACACAACAAAATGATGCACTTATATTCATCTAAAATTTTAATATCAGTAATAATAGCTCACTTATGACAATATTAAATGCTTTTAGATGCTCTCTCATCGAGTCTCCATCTTTCATCCTCGGGTTATACATTTTCTCAATAGGAATAGTTTATTCATCATAGACATCGATTGGTACAAAGTCCCTAACTTGACCCACAAAGCTTGGTTGTAGCTTCCCCCGATACATTCAACAATATTGAATTTGAGACACACAATCGTATTATGCTCTTTGCCTTCCAATCCAACTTCTTCCACTCTTCGTCGGACACTTCCATTGGTTTAGCACCCGAATCTATTGCGATCCAATGATATTTATCTGCCAACAGAACCTCCATCTTGAGATTCCATAACTCAAAACTCTAACCATTAAATTTATTCATCTATATATTTCCACTCCTTGCCATCTTCTTTCACCACCATAATTGATCCCGCAGATCTCCCACTGAATAGGGTCTACCACAGGCCTAAGCAAAACCCCTCAGCAACAAAGGCATCCCATGTTGTAACCCCATATAGAAATTACATGTATACTAATTCTAAAACACAAAAAATAAACAATGCGAGAGAATAACACATAAAACACATATACACATAGATTTTCCCTTGATCCCAAAACCAGGACTACCAGATTGATTTTTCATTATGTTCCTTTCAATGTTACAATACATATATATGCATGTCTAAGCATCCAATACCATGGACCGAAAAACGATCATGCCCAAAACCATGTGCTAAAACCATGCACAAAACCATAGGTAGGTTTGTCCCACCTAATATAGTGTCCCAAAAGGATTTCCCCAGGGCACTGTCCCAAACCCCGTAGAGGGGGGCTACCCACCCCCTCAAATCCCCTATGACCCCCCCATTGCGCAATTAGCACAACAAAGGGGGGGCTCCACCCCCCACTCTAACCCCTAGTTAAATAGGTAGGCTAGTCATGGAAAGAATATAACACAACCCAACAACGAGTTTAAATGCCATTAAGTTGACAAGAATCTATGCATTACATGCCATTAAGGCATCTAACATTGATTCACACACAATAGCTACTACTTATGCCAACTTTCCTGCCTGTGGGATACCATTCTTCAGAGTTAACTCTTTCATTCCTTGAAACACATGAAATTACATTTACGAAAAAAATGGGCAAACAACATAGATATTTACTGGCATGTAATAACTAAATTAGTTTGAAATGCAATTAGGATATATTCACATCTGAGACTATATTTCAGTCCCTATACAATTTACTCATGAACATGTTGACCATTCTCCTTAAAATTCTCTTTTAAAGCATCTTGATAATATATATATCTATATATATATATATATATAATCTTCTGGATTTAAATTTTACAGAAAACCCTAAATACCCAACATAGTTATCTCAACACATTTTTGGTGCCTAACATGGCAGGGACATTGAGTAAGACCTACTTAGGCAAGGAAGGCATCCTAAAAAATTAACCTTGAGAGCTCCTGCATGTTATTTGCAACTTTGCAACTTTGAACCAATTGATGTACCCCACTGACCTATGATCTTACTAATATGTAATTATTTCCTATATTTTATTTTATAATAAAAGGAGTTATCCTTTTTTAATGACACTTGTTAGAGAGGACACTCAAGCTACTAACAACATTTAGAAACACCCATAATGCACTCTAATATGTAATTTTTTTCATATATTTTGATCCTAGCCTATTAATTTTGAAATCTTTATAGATCATGTTGAGAGTTTCAATGGTATATAAGGTCCTTCCTATGTGAGCAGAAGTTCCACTTTATGATTATGACCTTGTTCTCAGTGAAAAATATCTTGAATCAACATGTTTTAGGATATGTTGTTGGGGAACCAAAAGAAGAGTAGAAAGGAAAACAAAAGGTATGATAGTGATAAACAAGGGAAATTAATTCCCATCTTACCACCTCATTCAAAGAGAATAGATCCTACCCTTTGATCTCGATTTCTTTGATTTCTTATAGGTAGCGGTAGCAATACATGTTTCTTTCGATACATAAATTTTGGTTTGTAGATGTTCAATTAAGGAGTGGTTTAGCAAATAAAAAGTGAAATATAAGGCCTCTTTTAGGAGAACTTAGCAGGTCTAGGAAATGGGGCATGCCTGTAAGAAGGAAATCTGAATTATAAAGTGGATCACTTTTAACTAGGTAATAATCTATGCTAGACCATATTACTTGTAACACTCTAAGGATATGGAGACATTGAGTTTCTAAGATTTAGATACACTGAGTTTCTAAGATAAGGATAATAGCTAGTATTAATCTCATAAGGATCTAATTCAAACATCTTTATAGTTATCATTCTTCGTCTAAGGTTATTTTCTATCTACAAGTCCTTATTTATCACAAGGAGACAATAATGATATATCTAATACTTCTTCTTGACATAAAATAAGAATGGACACGTTCGTTAACTTTCCTCAACCTCACAAAGTTCAGTTGAGCCCTTGTGTTCCTTTGCTTTTTGTTTAGAAGACACATGGGAGGAGTAAGCTATCTATGAATGTCAACTAAGGCTCATGAATTCAATATATTTGAATGTCTCCATCACACCCTGTCAAGAAATTTATGAACTTTAAATAAGGCTCACGACTTGTTTCCATTTTCAGCCAGCCTATTTCCATTTTCAACCGGTCTAGCCCATTGTTTCCTATTGTTTCCCACTAAACTGTCGCCCCTGTCTCCCACTTTTCCTATGAATTAGGGTCTCTTAATATCTATCTCCCACCACCCACCAATGAATGATTATGTGCTATATTTCCCTAAATTCTCGTAAGGGGTATAATCGTTGGGCACACTTCCCTGAATTCTCGTTAGAGAAACCCTCATCTTGTGGCTCTCAAACCCTCATCTCATGGCTCTCAAACCCTGATCTTGTGGCTCTTAAACCCTCATGTCTTGGCTCTCAAACATTGGTATTGGTCTCTCCGTTGTCTCAACAAACCCTCCATTGCAATGGGGCAAACGAAGCCCTCCTTTTGCACATAAATTCAGATACTCCTCTAGCACTGATGATGTAGTCCTTGTTGGGTGGAATTGTGGGCATAACTATTGTCCCCATTTCCTGCAGTCATGTGTACAACATTTGACAGATTTTCCTTACAATTTATGTTATCAGAGTGGAAGGCTCCATACATAAATTTCCCAGGATTAGGAACCTTTGATAACTTCAAATCCCTCATCATATTTATCATATTTCTATTAGGCAACCTATCCATGGTTCCAATGCCATTGTGATAATTGGTAGCGAATACTAGTGCAGTGGGCGACAGATACACATAGTACTCTGATATGATCTACAATGGATGTGTGAAGAAAATATAATGCGTTCCTTAGTTTAACAGACTAGGAAAACTTACACATTAACTGTGGGTAGCCTCTCCATGGTTCCAAATGTCATTGTGATAATTGGTAGTGAAGACTAGCATATTGGGCGTCAGATATACACAGTACTTTGATCTGCTCTGCACTATATGTGTGAAGAAAATATAATGTGATATTCAGTTTAACAGCTCAGGAAAACTTATGATATTGTTGTGGCTAATTCGAGCCATTGGATTTTAGTCACAACTAAAAAATACTAGAGAAATTACTTGTAAAATAATAAAGGAGAAAAGATAAAGTTGTTGAGAAATTGACTAATGAATTAAGGAATTAATTTGAATTATTTATAATAAAAAATATGAATGTGACTATGGTATATATAATGTCTAGGAGTAAGAACCAATTTAAATTAGACTAGAATTCCAAGAGTATGCACCCAATTATTTATAAATGATCTTTCCCTACTTGGAATGTATGTCAAAATTGGATTGGTAGACCCAAGGTTAAAAAAATATCGAATAATTGAGTGAATTGGAAATAGGTAGAGATAGGAATTAATTAAAATTTATTAGTAGATATCACATGTTTAAAAAATAAATTAAACATAGTTAAACACCACAATAGTTGTAAAAGTCAACTAACAAGGGAAGGAAAAAGAAAAATGGTGCCCAACTGCTAAAACGTGGGGAGTAATTACACATTCACAATAGGAAGGCCTATGCATTAGGGAATTAATATTAATTGAGTAAAATTAACGATGCCATCCTCCAACCAATTTCATTCAATGTTAAATGTCATCCTAGGTGGCACTGATTAATAAAAATAGACCCACTGATAATATAAAACCTTGAAAATAAAAAATGTCCAAATGATATGGAATGTCTAGCACTAAATGAAATGTGGTCATATGTGCTCCTAATAATGTATTAGAAGATGGTATAATAATGGCTAAAGTGCAATACCTCATAAGGTCCTAATGAACTTCCAAGTGCAATGTTCCCCAACACCCCCTTGAAGCTCAACCAAGAAGAATGATAGTGATTAAGTCTCGATAATTCTTGGTCATGTTAGGTACTCATGCAAAAAAGCTATGTAAAAAATATCAAAGAATACTGGAAATTTTCAATTATGTTAGGTACTCATGAAACAACTTATGCAAGACACAATATGAGAAGAGCGAGGTAAAGTGGGAAAACCCATTAGGAAGAAAGCTATAAGGTACCTAACCCCCCAATTTCTGATTAGGGATTCTCGGTTACTAAAATTGACCTCCTTTGCCACCTTATGGTAGTGGATTTATCTTAATTTGATCTTTCTTTAATCACCGCAATTTTTTTTTGTCAAATCAACATGGCCTTCTACTCATCGAGATATTTTAAATGATATAGATTTGACTTTAATTCCTACCTATTCTCACAAATTTGTTGACACTTGAATACTGTCGTCAAAGGCCACATTAATATAATTATAGATCCATGTGAAAAAACCCATTCATGTGTCACCATCACATTGGTCCATGCCATATTAGCTACAATAATGGCCTACCTAGGAAGCTTGGTGTTTTATCAGCTATTAGCCCCCCAAGAAATACTTCACCAAATTTTCCTAGTCCATTTCTAATTAACCAATTTGGATATTGGCCATTAGTTGAAAAAAATCATCCTTTCATCACTTGCCACTCTATCAACTGACTCCCCAAGCCTTTGGGACACACTACAACTCCATTTTTTGTTCCTCCCAACAATTAATAACCTGGTGTGATATTGGATTATCACTAGATGGAGACTCCACTTCTCATCATTCATCATTTTGTGTATTGGGCTCCTAGGCCACCAACCACTAGGCATAACTCATTGTTTCAATTCTGAGTATCTATCAATAACTGATATCTGACATGCTAATAGGTCGATATCTCAAGATGCCAATAGGCCAATAGCTTGACATGTTGATATATCGATAGTTTTCCATCAAGATACCATGGCCTTGAGAAATGTAAGGAAATCCCCAACTATCGATCCCTAAGAGTTGGACATCCTGACATCCATGTCACTAATACCTTGGGTGTCACCTAGTCACCATCCTAACACCAATATGCACTATGATCCACAACATCCCACCACATTGGCTACCACACCATTAAAAATCTAACCTTGTGCCACATCATCATGACTAGTTACCTTAGCATCCAACTCTATTATTCACATTATAAATAGACATCACATATGCCGTAATATCCATTTAGCATATTAGTGCATAGATATACTCTTTTCATCAATCATCATTTGTTTTTTATTAACATGGTTTAAATTCCAAAGTTGAATTCCACAAGGATACTTATGTAATGAATATTTTTTGTTGTCTACAACTCATGAAGGGGGAGCCATGTTCTACCTCACCATAGTCTTAGCTACACTACAATTATTCTTGCATCTAACCACCCCCATGCTAAACCATGAAGCCATGGGGGAATTTTTCACTCAACATTATAGGGTGTGGTTAGGAAGGTCATTCCCCTTCATGAAGTTAACTCATTAGTTCCATTAAAGTTATGTTAAACCTAGAGTATGCCCAATCCTTATGGGTGATGTCTCAACTACGATATGTAACAAGAAACCATAAAAGGGAGAATATCTTATATGATATCAATGGTGTAGGTATGAAGGCCAATATCCTTCATCCATATAGAATTTAATATCATATATTTCATACCATTGATCCAAGCATGGTTCTCATCGAAAGTGTGGCCATAATGGACCCACATGACATAAAGAGAGGCATTCTCAATGCTTCATTTCTACACTTCCAATGTGTGGTTTCAATAAGATTTCTAAAAACATGGACATTCTAGGAATGCACAACTCAAAGGGATTCTTTCACTCATCGAGTATTCCTTTGATTCTTTAGTGAATGCTTTTATGCATATGTTTTACCTGCTACAACCACCCTCGAAAATTTTGAATTCATATAATTTTTGGAGCCCTTATTCATAATATTCTTGATATGCATAAGTGGTCAAGGTCACTCTAAACTTGATTGAAATACCCTCAATGTTTGAATACATTCAAGTTTTCTTTGAATATCCATACGTCCAAACACACTTTTCACTCACAAGCTTCATGCTCTTTCCCTTTATAGTGCACCTTTGTTTGGAAATTTAGTTCACTTCTCAAAACTAACGCCAATCATGATCAGTACAAGCACATCTCTAAACATTAGGTGACCCCCCTTGTCACAAGAATATGTGTTGGGTGCACTTCAAAAGCCCAACGAGCTCACACATGTGATCTAGTTATAAATATAAGCCCTCCCTAACAGTTCATTTTACATTTTGTTTTGTTGCTTGGAGGTTCACACACTTTCTGAGTATATATCAAGGCTTCTATTTTTTATTGCACTTCATTCTCCTTATGGGTAAGGTCTCCTTTTTTGCACTAAAAAATGCACTTACAACTTTGTCATATCAGTCCCTTGTTTTTTTCATATGTGCCTATCCGTGTACCTTGAATTTTCACTTTCCTTGAATAGTTGAATGCATATATTTGTATGTGTGTGTGTGTGTGTCATTTGTTGAATTTTCGTTTTGGTTGGTTTGCTATGTTCTTGCATTTTTTATGCCTATACTTAGTTAAAGATTTGCATTTATGGTTTACATGTCCATCTCTTGCTATTAGAAACAAGACTCCCTATGAAATGTGGTATGCACACATTCATTCAGTGAGGCATCTCAGGGTTTTTGGTTCCTCCTGTGATGCCTTCATACCTAAGGAACAGATAAAAAAATCAATGCAAGGAGTCACAAATGTATATTATTTGGGTAATCATACCTCCAAATCATACCATATCTATGATGAAGTGACTAAGAATTTTATAATATCTAGAGATGTGATCTTTCTTGAGTCTTCCAAGATTGACAATGTCGTTGAGTGGTAGCTTGTTTGGATAGGTTCAAGCATGCAAAGTATTTTCAACAGCTTGATAGTGATATTCCAAATCTGACAAGCAGTGAGGGTACATGCAAGATACAAAACAAGGATTAATGCAAAGGTTTAATGAAAAGGAGTGTACTGACTATATACATATCATCAAAGATATTTAATTCTAGTTAAGATGCCTTGCATTGTGCCTGGTTAGTCATAGGATCATGTTGGTCACAACCTCTGTAGCTTAAATAAACAAGTAGTATTTCTCTTCATCTCCTAAGCTATGTAATAAACAAGTAAAATGGAGCAAGACACGTAAAGGAAACACATGGAATCACTTTCAGTTCTTGCAATCATGCATGTCATTGAAGACAGAATGATGCGACAATAATAAGAAAACTTTTAAGCTATAGTAAGAGGTTTATTTCAAAAGATGTGCTTTGTTTTCCATACCTAACCTCCAAAGGGTTATGCATCAAATGGAGTCTTCATGCGGTCCTGATATTCTATCATACCTTGGGCTCGTTGGTGTTCTTATTTTTCTCCTCAGCTCCTTGATATTCATCTATCATGTCATCTTTCTTTGTGGCCCGTTAGAGACATAATTGTGTAGTTTCAGTGAGCAGTAACTATTGCGGGATGAGGCCCTGGGAGAACACATTTACACAATTTTATCTAGATGAAAGGGAATACTATGGGATGTGGCCCTAGGGGGACACATCTATGAAATTTCAGGATGCAAGACAAACTGGGTAGTCAAGGGACAAAACTACACAGTTTCTGGACACATTGGGTTCCCCCTGAGGGAAGGACATTGGAGGAAACCACTGTGTAGTTTTGAATGCTAAGGGAGGATGGGATTTCTACACATTGAATAGTTCTAATAGGCAAGGGAAAAGCTTGAGGGCTACATATGTGAATTTCTCAGTTCAGGAAAGTTGGATGAGGCTAGGTTGATAAGGAAACTCCAAAATTTGGCTAAGTGTGAGATCAATGGAACTGATGTGAACAATGATAAAACTTAACTGCGATCACATGCTTGAAAACATAACGATATAACATAAACCATCCAAAACATATAACACATACTTCGCTTAATGCAACAACCTTTGCGGCAGCTTACGACAAGTGCAGCTCTGATGATAGACTTTGGGAGGATAAAGGTAACACTTGTGTTAGAGTGTGCGGAATGAGTGTGGAACATGTCTATGTGGTGAGGACAACCCATTCTCATAAATATTTCCACTTGAAACAAAACAAACCTCCCTTTGCATGATAAGTGATAACCCCCATGCCCAAAGATGACACATTCTATTTAAGGATAAAAGCATGAATGGCTCTTAAGATTGAAAAGGGGAGATTGAGATCATAAACTTACCAATAAGTGATTAAGGAACGATCAGTCATAATATCCATAGTAGGATCTGAAATTTAAGTGCAGACCAAAATTTTGGAGGGTGTTGCAGCCACTACAACAAAGCCTTCACCTTGTTGCTAACTTCTTTTTCAACCACTTTATTGAATTCTACGAACTTGGAGAATGTCTCTTCTTTCTTCCACATGAAGAAGATCCAACACTTTTGTGAGAAGTCATGAATAGAAATGATAAAATATTTGTGTGCGAGAGTGTAAGTTGTCGAGAAAGGTCCAGAAACATCATAGTGGATCCTTTCTAGGACTACATGTTCTTTGTTGTCCTGATCATGGAATGTGGATTTTATGTACTTTCGTAACATACATCCTTTTCATACATCGCACTGCTTAATTGCTCCTTTAAGGAGGCCAATGGTTATTTGTTGTATAATATTCGAGGTACCATGATGCAAATGACCAAGTATTCTGTGCCAAAGTTCATCCACATTACGACCTGCACTTTCTCTGCCTTAGTGCTTAATGCAACAGAGTCTTCCACATCTAGCTTATATAGATTCTTCACACAAAACCTAATCTTCTTCCCCTATCCCATGGCTATGTGTCTCGGGAACACTTTTCTTTTGTTGAATATCACTTCACAACCATGGTAAACGAACCACTTGGTGAACGCTCACAGAAATACCCCTAATCCTTTACCTTTACCTTTTTTTACTAGCACCTCATATTGAAAATTTGAAGAAAAAATATTTCTTTTCTCTTAAAAATTTGTCTTGAAATCCCCCTCCTTGTAGCTGTCTCTAATTGTCTCAGTACATATGAAAGTGACAGAAGAGGAATTGTTGTCCGAGAAATCTTGTCAATAAAATTTGTCACATTCTTCTTAGTCGAGTACCCCCACAAAACAAAGAGTCCAACAAATTGTTGTCTTTATATAAGATAACGTGAATGGTAAGTAAAATAACAAAATCAGTATAGGCGTAAGACAATAGTTGCTTGTAAGCAAGCGGACTTAGGGCGCACTATCAGAGTCAATTTTGCAGTTGTTAGATAATATTGCCTTAAATTGATATGTTTTTTTCTTAATTGTTAACTGTATTAAATAAGTTTCATCTAAAATGCTCAATATCTTAAATATAAAGTTGTCTTAAAAGAATTTTGTCTTAAATTGTTTTCATCTTAAATATGAAGTTTTGTCTTTAAATGTTTGTCTCAAACTACTTTTGTCTTAAATCTAAAGTTTTGTCTCAAAATATTTTCGTCTTAAATTATTTTCGTCTTATATATAAAGTTGGTCTTAAAATATTTTTGTCTCAAATTGCTTTTGTCTTAAACTATTTTTGTCTTAAATTATTTTTTGTCTTAAATATAAAGCTGTCTTAAAATAATTTTGTCTTTAAATGCTTGTCTCAAGCTACTTTGACTTAAATATAAAGCTTTGTCTCAAAATATTTTCATCTTAAAATATTTGTCTCAAACTGCTTTTGTCTTAAACTATTTTTGTCTTAAATATAGAGTTGCTATGAAATATTTTTGTGTCAAATTGTTTTTGTCTTAAAATTTATATTTAAGATAATTCAATTGATATTATATTTTAATGTAAACTAATTAAAATAAACTTTGCTTAAACTATTTTTGTCTTAAATATAAAGTTTTTTTGAAATATTTTTGTCTCAAATTGTTTTTGTCTTAAAATCTATATTTAAGACAATTCAATTGATATTAATTTTAATGTAAAATAACTAAAATAAAAATTATTTTTAACATAAAAAGATTATTATCTTAAAAATATGTCATAAAAATGCCCTTGGTGTAGTAGTGACTTAAAGAGAAAAAAATAACACAAAAATGTAGTGTTGCGTTGTGTATTGATATAGAGGAAATACTTTAATATCATTAAAGTGTAATCAAATTCAATTTTTTTTATATCTATCAACATTTTCGAGACCAGGCTTCACGGTTAAGTTATATAAAGAGATGATCACACTTCATGGTTAAGTTATAGAAAATGATCTCCTTATGTAGATATCACTTCATAAAAATATGCAAATCAGCTAAAACCATGAAGATAGGTTACCAGAAACTCTCATAGAACACTGCGAGTTTAGAAAAATGTGGCATTCAAAACCATCGTAAAGGTGAGAGATATCAAAGGTAATAATAAAAAATAGAAATGAATTTGGTAATGACAAGACCGTTATTGTACTGGTAAGTATGTGAATTTTTTTTATAAATAATAATAAAAATAAAATATATTATATTGGGGTAAATAAAAAAGAAAATAAGTGATATAGATTAAAAATTATAATATAATAGTTTTATTTCAAAATCTAAATATTTATAAATATTTTTAGAATTATATGTATATTTAAAATCATTAATGACATAAATATTTCCATTTTAAATTTGTAATATTTAAAATATTAGTTTTCAAATTTTTGTGGGAAAGACAATTTTTTTATCAAAAGTCTAAGGTTTAATATTAATTTTGCTATTATGTCATATAAAATTATTTACTATTAATATTGGTTAATATTAATTTTGTATCATGTCATATAAAATTATTACTATTAATATTAATATAAATCTAGATCTATCTTAAAATAATTTTTTCATAAAAAGAAATCAAATCTATTAAAACAAAATATTTGATCCTTCTAATATTTAATAAATCCTAATTTAAAATAAATCTAAACTTACATACATAAATAACATTTTCCAAAATTAAACTAATATAAAAATATATCTTTCAAATAATTTTCAACTTTTTATTTTTCAAATAATTTTCAACTTTTTATTATATAGATAGCTAGCATGTGCATGTACTTATTACAAACTTTGGAACTGTAATAGTAACATGTAAAGATGTAATTAGAGAGCTTTGAGAGCTAAATTAGTGAGGAATCAAGCTAGTGTCACAAAGAGATCTTTCAACTTTTATCATATGTGTGGATAATATCTGCACCCATTTAACTTTATAAAACCTTGATAAACGAAAATAAATAAAAGTAAAAATAAATAAAAATTTAAAAAAATACCTAATACTTATAATAAAGAATAATATAAAAAATATATTTCAACGGTAGATAGTATTTGCACGTGAACTTATCACCAAATTTGATAATCGCAGGAATGAAGTTGGAGAGGTAAATTATTAGTCAACAGATAATTTAGCTTCACAACAACTAAATAATTATCGTTGTACAATCTAAATAATAACCATCACACTTACCCTATCATCTATTTAAATTTTATTTAATTACAAATTTAAAATATATTTAAAAATTAAAAAAATCAATGAATAAAAATAAAATAACTTTCTTTGTTCTAGTAATTTTTATAATATAATATTCCAAAATCTGCACTTTAATTAAGTAATAACCATCTCATACCTTATCGTCTTTCACCAAAAGTAACATTAATAGTCATCGTTATTCTTTCCTGCTTTCATAGCCCTTCACTCCATGCCAATGGGTGACCAAATAACACATTTTCTGTTATTCTGTATAAGGATGGTTGTTGTTCAATGCCTGCAAATGGGCATTGCAACAACCCCATGCCATGAGAATTACCATATTATTTCAGTTGAAATCATCAAATGGAAATAGCTGCACCGGTTTGCCAAATGTCTAACTTCAAGTAACACTATTTAAGAACAAATATTTTTTTTTGTTTTAAAAGATCACTTTTCATTTTAGTTATTTTACATTAAAATTAAATATTAATTGAATTTTCTTAAATATAAATTTTAAAATAAAAATTGATTGGGACAAAAATATTTTGAGATAAAGCTTTCTATTTAAGACAAAAATAGTTTAAGACACAAACTTTATATTTAAGACAAAAATAGTTTAAGACAAAACTTTATATTTAAGACAAAAATAATTTAAGACGAAAATATTTTGAGACAAAAATTTATATTTAAGACAAAAGTAGTTTGAGACAAATTTTTAAAGACAAAAAATTATATTTAACACAAAAATATTTTAAGACAAAATTTTATGTTCAAGACAAAAACAGATTGACACAAAAATATTTTAAGACAAAACTTTATATTTAAGATAATGGGCACTTTAGAGAAATCTATTTAATACAGTTAACAATTAAGACACAAACATATGAATTTAAGACAATATTATATAACATATCAATTTAAGACAATATTATCTCACAAGTGCAAAAGTTACTCCCTAAGTTCACCTGCGAGCAACTACTATCTTGCGCCTATACCAAGGTTGTTATTTTACTTACCATTCATGTTTTATTATATAAAGACAACGATTTGTTGGGCTCTCTATTTTGTGGGGGTAGATGATGAAGAAGAATGTGATAACTTCTATTAACAAGAATTCTCGGACATCTGACCATCTTTTGTCCCTTTCATATATGCTGATATGATTAGAGACAACTTGTCTATTGTTGCATTCAACACTCCTACACGAAGGGGGATTTTAAGATTATTTTTTAAGAGAAAATAAATATTTTGTCTTCAAATTTTCAATAGGAGGCACTAGTAAAAAATGGTAAAGGTAAAGGATTAGGGGTCCGTCTACTAGCATTCACAAAGTGGTTAATTTACTATGGTTGTGAAGTGATATTCAACAAAGGAAAAGCGTTCCTGAGACACATAGCCACGAGACAGGTGAAGAAGATCGGGGTTTTTGTGAAGAACCTATATAAACTAGATGTGGAAGACTGTGTTGAATTAAGCACTGAGGCAGAGAAAGTGCAGGTCGCGATGTCGATGAAATTTGGCACAAAATACTTGGTCATTTGCACAATGGTACCTTGAATATTATACAACAAATAACCATTGGCCTCCCTAAAGGAACACTTAAGCAGTAGAATGTAGGCAAAGGATGTATGTTGCAGACGTACATAAAATCCACATTCCATGATCGAGACAACAATGAACATGTAGTCTTATAAAGGATCCACTATGATGTTTATGGACCTTTCTTGGCAACCTACACTATGAGACACAAATATCTTGTCATTTCTATTGGTGAATTCTCACAGAAGTGTTGGATCTTCTTCACGTAGAAGAAAGATGAGACAATCTCCAAGTTCGTAGAATTCAAGGCACTAAATGACAAAGAATCTAGCAACAAGGTGAAGGCTCTATTGTAGCGACTATGACACCCTCCAAAATTTTGGCCTGCACTTAAATTTCAAATCTTGTTATGGATATTGTGATCGATCATTTCTTAATCACTTATTGGTAAGTTTATGATCTCAAGCTCCCCTTTTCAATCTTAAAAGTTATTCATTCTTTTATCTTTACATAGAATGTGTCATCTTTCAGCATGGGGCTTATCACTTATCATGCAAAGGGAGGTTTTTTTTGTTTCAAGGGGAAATATTTATGAGAATGGGTTTTCCTCACCACATAGACATGTTTCACACTCATTTCACACACTCTAACACAAGTGTTGCCTTTATCCTCCCAAGTCTATCATCGGAGCCACACTTACTGTAAAATGTCACAAAGGTTGTTGTATTAAGTGAAGTATGTGTTATATGTTCTGGATGGTCTATGTTGTATCACTAACTTTTCAAGTGTGTGATTGTAGCCAAGTTTTATCATTGTTCACATCAGTTCCACTGATCCCACACTTAGCCAAATTTAGGAGTTTCCTTATCAACCTAGCCTCATCCAACTTTCCTAAACTGAGTACTTCACATATGTAACACTCAAGCTTTTCCCTTGCCTATTGTAACTGTTCAATGTGAAAAAATCCCAACCTCCCTTAGAATTCAAAACTATGCAGTGGTTTCCTCCAATTTCCTCCCCTCAGCCGAAACCCAATGTCTGTAGAAACTATGCAGTACTTTTCCTTGACTACCCAGTCTGCCTTACATCCTGAAATTGCGTAGATGTGTCCTCCGAGGGTCTCATCCCATAGCAGTGCCTTTCATCCAGCTAATATTGTGTAAATGTGTCCTTTGAGGGCCTAATCGCACAAGAGTTACTACTCACTTAAACTACACAATTATGTCTCTCAGGGGCCACGAAGAAAGATGACATGATAGATGACTCTCAAGGAGATGAGGAGAAAAATAAGTAGACCAAGGAACCCAAGGTATGATAGAATATCAAGACCGCATGAACAATCCATCTGATGCATAGCCCTTTGGAGGCTAGGTATGGAAAACAAAGCACATATTTTGAAATACAGATCTTACTGTAGCTTAAAAGTTTTCTTATCATTGTCGTATCATTCTATCTTCAACGACATGCATGGTTGCAAGAACCTAAATTCATTCCATGTGTTTCCTCTACGTGTCTTGCTCCCTTTCACTTGTTTATTACATAGCTTAGAAGATGAAGAGAAATACCACTTGTTTATTTAAGCTACGGAGGTTCTGACTAACATGATCTTATGATTAACCAGGCATGATGCAAGGCATCCTAACTGGGATGAAATATGTTTGATGATATGCATATAGCCAATACACTCCTTTTTGTTCCTCCTTTTCATTAATCCTTTCTTTGTATCTTGCGTGTACCCTCACTGCTTGTCAGATTTTGCTACCTACTGTGAGTAGTCTCTTAGCTCTTTCCTGACAAAGCAGGGGAAAGAATTTCCTTCAACCTGATTTCTTCAAGGCTCTTCATAGAAAGTATAGAGGTAAGAGAAGGATATGTTTAATATCACTATAAAACTCTTGAAAATACTTTGCATGCTCAAATCTATCCAAACGATTAAGCTGTCACTGAAGAACATTGTCAACATTGGAAGACTCAAGAAAGATCACATCTCTAGATATTATAAAATTCTTATTCTCTTCATCATAGAGATGGTATGCTTTGGAGGTATGAGTACCCAAAGAATATACATTTGTGACTCCTTGCACTATTTTTTTTTATTTGTTCCTTAGGTATGAAGGCATAATAGGAGGAACGAAAAGCCCTAAGATGCATCACCGAAGGAATGTGTCCATACCACATTTCATAGGGAGTCTTGTTTCTAATAGCAAGAGATGGATACGTAAACCATGAATGCAAATATTTAACTAAGTGTAGACACAAAAAATGCAAGCACATAGCAAATCAATCAAAATGAAAATTCAACAATTGACACACACACACACACACAAATATATGCATTCAATAATTCAAGGAAAGCGAAAATTCAAGGTACACAAATAGGAGCATATGAAAAAACAAGGGACTAATATGACCAAGTCGTAAGTGCATTTTCTTAGTGCAAAAAATGAGACCTTACCCATTGGGATCATGTAGTGCAATCACAAATGGAAGCCTTTATATATACTAAGAAAGTGTGTGAACCTCCAAGCAACAAAACAAAGTGTAAATGAACTATTGGGGAGGGCTTATATTTATAATTAGATCACATGTTGAGCTCATTGGACTTTTGAAGTGCACCCAACACATAGTCTTGTGACAAGGCACTGATCATGATTAGCATTTGTTTTGAGAGGTGAACTAGATTTCCAAACAAAGGTGCACTACAAAGGGAAAGAGAATGAAGCTTGTCAGTGAAAAATGTGTTTACACTTAGGGATTTAAAAAAAAAGTTGAATGAATTCAAACACTGAGGGGATTTCAATCAAGTTTAGAGTGACCTTGACCACTTAGGCATATCAAGAATATTATCAATAAGGTGTCCAAAAACTATATGAATTCAACATTTTGGAGGGTGGTTGTAGCAACTAAAACATATGCATAAAAGTATTCAGTGAAGCATCAAAAGAATATTCAATGAGTGAAAGAATCCCTTTGATGTGTGCACTCCTAGAATGTCCATAATTTTAGAAATTTTATTGAAACCACACATGAGTAGTGTAGAAAGGAAGCATTGAGAATGCCTCTATTTGTGTTGTGTGTGTCCATTGTGGCCACACTTTTGATGAGAACCATGCTTGGATCAATGGTATGAAATATATGATATTCAATTCTATATGGATGAAGGATATTAGCCTTCATACCTACATCATTGAAATCCTATAACATATCTTCCCTTTTATGGTTGCTTGTTATGTATCGTAGTTGAGACATCACCCATAATGATTGGGAATACACTAGGCTTAACAAGACTTTAATGGAACTAATGAGTTAACTTTATGAAGGGGAATGACCTTCCTAACCCCGCCCTATAATGTCGAGTGAAAATTTCCCCCATGGCTTCAAGGTTTAGCGTAGGGGTAGCCAGATGCAAGAATGAATGTAGTGTAGCTAAGACTATGGTGAGGTAGAACACGACTCACCCTTCATGAGTTTTAGAAAACACAAAATATTCATTACATAAGTACCTTTGTGGAATTCAACTTTGGAATGTAAACCATGTTAATAAAAAACAAATGATTATTGATGAAATGAGTATATGTATGCACTAATATGCTAAATGGATATTATGGCATATGTGATGTCTATTTATAATGTGAATAATAGAGCTGGATTAAGTGGTTGTATAGTATTCATATGCATTTTAATCAATCTTTAATGTGAATTTATGATGTTATTTTTATGACTATGAATATGGATGTAATGGTTCACTTAACCATGTCATTAATGGACAACTAGTCACAATTATTAATAGTGTTCATAGTCAATTCATAGAGGGGCCAAAAATTCTCTAATTTTATTGAACTGATGAAAGAGTATTGTGGATGATATGGAATTTGAGACAAAAATATAAGCCTTGATCTCAAAAAATGATACATAAGGGAAAGAGTATTCTTAGAACATTTGGTGGAAAGTATTAAAGATTTCACTAAAAAACTCTCGAGTTGGTAAAGTATACTAAAGAAACTAAAGGAAAGGCCTAGAATACGGTAGTGAGATTAAGGAGTATGGATACATTCAAAGATAACGAGGAACTTTTTAGTTTTAGAAGTCATTTTGGTAGACCCATGCCGTCTAAAAAATCTTTCAACTTTCGAGACAAATTGAGGAAATTGATTCTATATGGCTATTTTCCTTGGCAAAATTTAGAGATTGGTTGCCCTTTAGAGTTTTGGACTATTTGGAAATTCGGTGTTTGGGCGTCCTAGCCTCAATGCTTGGTAATATGTCCAATAAGGGGGCTATGAACAAGAGCTATCCAAAACATGTATTAAGAACCAAAGGACATAATATCATTTGTCAAGTATTGGGCTAATGACATAATGAATACCTCTATTAGAAGCGAACTCCAACATAGTGTATCAATTGGCCGACATATAGTTTACCAAAGTATCTAGTATCAGATATTAGGACATGGTATAACAAATACGAATGAGAATAACCTGATACTAATCGATCCCAATGATAACCATCAAATGGTAGGGACATTTCCATTATCTTTCTATGACATCATATCTTGACAACAAGTCATTATACTGATAGGAAAGGTATGGTATTAGGTGATAATTTATCGACTTTAGGGCATTGAAGGGTCACTTATCACCCTTTCGACTCTCCATTTATTAGAATTTCATTTGAGAAAATATGCAAGATTCGAAGGAAACCTCAATATATAGAACCTTATATGTTATTAGATGGGAGTGGTTTATTATAGATGATAGATGCAGATTGAATATTCGTCATCAAGTGTTTTCTATTGGGAGACCATGACCCAACCATTGAGATTTTTTCTCAATATTGATGAAGCCAAATAAAGTGCATACACGGGCAAGAGGACATGGCATTCTGGAATATTAGACCTCATAATATGGCATGCTAGGTAGTAGCTGATGTGCTAAGGTAGCTAGTCATGATGATGTGGCACAAGGATAGATTTATAATGGTGTGGTAGCCAATGTGATGGGACGTTATGGATCATAGTGCACAATGATGTTAAGATGGTGACTAGGTAGCACCGAAGGTATTAGTGAGAGGGACGTCAAGATGTTAGACTATCAAGTATCGATAGTTGGGGATTTCCTTACATTTCTTAGGGCAATGGTATCCTCATGGAAAACTATTGATATATCGACATGTCAAGCTATTGGCCTATTGACATCTTTAGATATCGAACTATCAGCATGTTAGTTATCAATTATTGATAGATTCTCTGAATTGAAACAATGATTTATGCCTAGTGGTTGGTGGCCTAGGGTCCCAATACACAAAATGATGAATGACGAGAAGTGGAGTCTCGATATAGTGATAATCCAATATCAAATCAGGTTATCAAGTGTTGGGAGGAACAAAAAATGGAATTGTAGTGTGTCCCAGAGACTTGGGGACTCAGTTGATAGAGTGGCAGGTGATGAAAGGATGATTTTTTTCAACTAATGGCCAATATCTAGATTGGTTAATTGGAAATGGATTAGGAAAATATGGTGAAGTATTGCCTAGGGGCCTAATAGCTAATAAAACAATAAGCTTCCTAGGTGGGCCATTATTGTAGCTGATATGGAATGGACCAATGTGATGGTGACACATGAATGGGTTTTTCCACATGGATCTATAAGTATATTGATGTGGTCTTTGAGGATAGTATTCAAGTGGGAAACAAATTGTGTGAATAGGTAGGAATTAAAGTCAACTCTATATCATCGAAAATCTCTCAATGAATAGAAGGCAATGTTGATTTGACAAAAAAAATTGTGGTGACTAAAGAAAGATGAAATTTAAATAAATCCACTACCATAAGGTGGCGAAGGAGGTCAATTTTAGTCACCCCAAAGCCGTAATAAGAAATTGGGGGGTTAGGTACCTTATAGTTTCCTTCCCAGTGCGTTTTCTCAGTTTACCTCACTCTTCTCATATTGTGTCTTGCATAAGTTGTTTCATGAGTACCTAACATAATTGAAAATTTCTAATATACTTTGACTTTTTTACATAGTTTTTATGCATGAGTACCTAACATGACCAAGAATTATCGAGACTTTTTCACTATCATAATTCCTGGTTGAGCTTCAATGGGGTGTTGGGGAACATTGAACTTGGTAGTTTGTTAGGACTTTATGAGGTACTGCGCTTTAGCCATTATTATACCATCTTCCAATACATTATTAGGAGCGCATATGACCACTTTTCATTTAGTACTAGACATTCCATATCATTTGAATTTTTTCAATTTTCAAGCTTTTATATTATCAGTCGGTCTATTTTTATCAAGGGGTGCCACCTAGGATGACATGTAACATTGAATGAAATTGGTTGGAGGATGGCATGGTTAATTGTACTCAATTAATATTAATTCCCTCATGAATAGGCATTCTTATTGTGAATGTGTAACTCTTCCCCACATTTTAGCATTTGGGCATCATTTTTCTTTTTCCTTCCCTTGTTAGTTGACTTTTACACCTATTTTGGTGTTTAAGTATGTTTAATTTATTTTTTTAACATGTGATAACTACTAATAAATTATAACTAATTCCTATCTCCACCTATTTCCAATTCACTCAATTATTAGATATTTTTTTAACCTTGGCTCTCCCAATCCAATGTTGACTTACATTCCAAGTAGGGAAAGATCATTTATAGATATTTGGGTGCATACTCTTGGGATTACAGTCTAATTTAGATTGGTTCTTACTCCTGACGAGTATATATATCGTAGTCACACTCATATTTTTTATTATAAATAATTCAAATTAATTCCTTAATTCGTTAGTCAATTTCTCAACAACTTTATATTTTATCCTTTATTATTTTACATGTAATTGCTCTAGTATTTTTAAATTGTGACTAAAATCCAATGGCTCGGATTACTCACAACAATATCATAAGTTTTCCTGGTCTGTTAAATTGAAGATCACATTATATTTTCTTCACACATCTAGTGCATAGCAAATCAGAGTAATATGTATATTTGTCACCGACTACGCTAGTCTTCACTACTAATTATCACAATGGCATTTGGAACCATGGAGAGGTTGCTCATAACTAATGCTATAAGTTTTCCTGGTCTGTTAAACTAAGGATCACATTATATTTTATTCACACATCCAGTGCAGAGCAGATCAAAGTATTATGTATATCTGTCGCTCACTATGCTAGTATTCACTGCCAATTATCACAATGGCATTTGGAACCATGGAGAGGTTGCCCAACAAAAATATGATAAATATGATGAGGAATTTGGAGTTGTCAAAGGTTCTTAATCCTGGGAAATTTCCATATGGAGCCTTCCACTCTGATAACATAAATTCTGAGGAAAATCTGTCGAATGTCTTACACATGACTTCAGGAAACGGGGACAATAGCTATGCCCACAACTCTACCTGACAAGAATTACAGCGTCAGTGCTAGAGGACTCTCAGAATTTATGCGTGGAAGGAGGGCCTCGTTTGCCCCATTGTAATGGAGGGTTTGTTGAGAAAATGGAGATACAAACACCAATGTTTGAGAGCCATGAGATGAGGGTTTGAGAGCCACTTAGGGTTTTTCGAGAAAATGGAGAGACCAACACCCATGTTTTAGAGCCACGAGACAAGGGTTTGAGAGCAACAAGATGAGGGTCTGAGAACCAGGAAATGAGGGTTTGAGAGCCATGAGACGAGGTTTTCTCTGATGAGCATTCAGGGTAAGAGACCCAACGGTTATACACCTTACATGCATTCAGGGAAACATAGCACATAATCCTTTATTGGTGGGTGGCAGGAGATAGATATTAAGAGACCCTAACTCATAGGAAAAGTGGGAGATAAGGGTCGTGGCTGAGTGGGTGATCTAGACTTAAACAGGAACGCAACAAATTACAGAGATAACCATATACACAAAGATGCAGCCAGAAATAATACTTCATTTAATTAATGGAAAATACTGAAATATGCTTACAACTAGAAATGGAAATAAACTAGCTAGGGTGATGGTAGCTTATATTTGAGAAGAGATGTGCGGCTACATGCCTCTGAACTATCTTACAATGAGGCTCAAAGGCCTATTTATTATTGAGAAACAATGGAAAACCTTTCACATTCCAAAACCGAACCCTAGAAGATGAAACGACAAATTGTGGGCCCCATTTTTGGGTAAGTTGGTACATCAACTTCCCAGCGTCGCGAATTGGTCGTATTATCTCTGTTTGACGCGCACGATAGCCCGTTGGAAAGATCTCTTCGAAGAATACGATGGAAAAGATGATTTTTTAATAAAAAATTGTTGGGGGTAGATTTCCCAAAAAATGTCGTTTAGAGCCTCAAAATAGTTCCGGAAGTTTAGGACCCGAAAAACTGTTAAAAGTAGTAAACTGTGCTATAATTAAGGAAACTGAAAAAACTGAAAGAAGAACTAGAGGGGATCCAAGTGGAATTAGCAGGTGGCCACCAATATCCACATGGATCAGTGGGAAACAACAGGAAACAACGGGCTAGGCCGGTTGAAAATGGAAATAGGCAGGCTGAAAATGGAAACAAGTCGGCTGAAACCACTGAATTTTTTTTGGTGTAGAGGTTGAAAATCATTTTGGTGCCAAGTTGTTTTAGTTTCTATACTCTGCGGCTTTCATTATAATTTTTCAAAGGCAATGGAAGCTGAGCTAGATGTTCCAAGGAACACAACAAAGGGTTTATTTTCCAGAGGTATTTTCCTTTCAATTTGATGTATTTTCCTTGTAATTTCCAGAGGTATTTTCCTTGCATAACTGAAGGCATTGGTATTGAGGTTTCCTCTCATTCATTGTGTGTTTTTGTCTTACTTTTATTTTAATTATTTAATGCCCTAACCTTCCAATTAAATTTTCTTCTCATTAGGTATATGGTTTGGTATGAAGGGTTTGCAAGTGTGATGTTTATATGAATTAGAGCACCCAAGGACACACAAAAGCATTTCACATGTTGAAGATTTGGCTTCATCTTTATCTTTCCTTACTATCTTCATTTCACCTCTCAACTAAATCGTAATCATTCAAATCTCATAGTTTTAATTCTTTCACTTCAAAAATAAATTCGCCTTGATTGAAGGATTCACAACCAATCTTGTTGGAAGTTTTAGTGGCATAATGAATGGTGAAGGCATAATTCAAGGGTGCCATGGAGACATTCGAGTGCATTAAAGTCATGAGTCTTAGTTAAAGTTCATAAATATCTTGCTATGGTGTGATGGAGACATTCAAATGTATTGAAGTCACGAGCCTTAGTTGACATTCATAGACAACTTACTCCTCCCATGTGTCTTCTAAACAAAAAGAAGAGGAACACAGGGGCTCAACTCAACTTGGTGAGGTTAACGAAAGTTAAGGAATGTGTCCATTCTTATTTTATGTCAAGTAGAAGTATTAGATATATCATTATTGTCTCCTTGTGATAAATAAAGGACTTGTAGATAGAAAATAGTGTTAGAGGAAGAATGATAAGTATAAAGACATTAGAATTAGATACTTATGAGATTAATACTAGTTAGTATCCTTATATTAGAAACTCAATGTCTCTAAATCCTAGAAACTCGATGTCTCCATATCCTTAGAGTGCTACAAGTGATATGGACTAGCATAAATTATTAGCTAATTAAAAGTTATCCACTTTATAATTAAGCTTTCCCTCTTACAGGAATGCCCCATTTCCTAGACCCGCTAAGTTCTCCTAAAGAGGCCTTGTATTTCACTTTTTATTTTCTAAACCACTCCTTAATCGAACAACTACAAACCCAACTTTAAGTACCGAGAGAAACATGTATTGTTACCGCTATCTATAAAAAATCAAAGAAATCGAGATTAAAGGGTAGGATCTATTCTCTTCAAGTGAGCTAGTGAGGTGGGAATCAATTTCTCTTGTTTATCGCCATCATACCTTTTGTTTTCCTTTATAATCTTCCTTTGGATCCCCAACAACATATCATAAAACATGTTGGTTCATGACATTCTCACTGAGAACAAGGTCATAATCATACAGTGGACCTTGTATTGATATAGACAGGCCTTTCTATACCATTGAAACTCTCAACGTGATCTACAAAGATTTCAAAATTAATAGGCTATGATCAAAATATATGAAAAATTCATAATTACATATTAGAGTGCGTTATGGGTATTGCTAAATGTTGTTAGTAACTTGAGTGTCCTCTCTAACAAGTGTCATTAAAAAAGGATAACTCCTTTGATTATAGAATAAAATATAGGAAATCATTATATATTAGTAAGATGATAGTTCATTGGGGTACACCAATTGGTTCAAAGTTGCATAGTTTCATATGGAAATATTTATGGTTACTCTGGTCCCTTTAATAATTCCATTATCCTTTTACACCTTCATTTTTCTACTTAAACAATCAATAACTAAGAGAAAGAGAAATGGATAGATGGCACAACCCTACCTAATTCCTCTATATGCACTGAAAAACTATGAAGGCAATCCATTAATAATGACAACAAAATCTGTAATTTTGCAAAATGCCAAAATCCATTTAATGTTAAATAGAGACATACCATATTTTAACAGGACTAAGAAGAGGAATTCCTAGTCAATGTAATCATATGCCTTGCTCAATTCTACCTTTAGAAGGAAATCTCTTTGTTTCTATGATCTAATATAGTGCATCATCTCCTAGGCAATACCAATTGCATATTGTATTTGTCTACCGAGTGTTCCTCTATAATATACTTCGACAATACTGTCTTCAACCTACTTGCAATCAATTTTGATATCATTTTGTACACCAAGTTGTAGAGAGATATAGGATGATAATATGCAAAGGTTCTACATTCCACCCTTTTGGGGATTAATGCTATGAAATTTGCATTTATGGCCCCCAAGATGAACCCATGAATCCTAGATTCTTTAGCTATTGCCAACAAATCTAGGACCATCGAATCAATGAAGTGAATAAAAATTTCAACCACACACCCATCCGAGCCCAAACTTTTCTCTTTTACGCATACCTTCAATATCTTCGTTAATTCCTCCCTTGTGATTGGTTGTCCCAATCTATCATTATCCTCTAATGTGAAAAATCCAATAGGAAAAAATCCTCCATCAAACCTCTGAAATAATAAGCCAAACCATCAATTTTAGACTTATGTCCCCAAATCCTTTCCCTCCCCATCGAAATATTAAGATCACCCACAATGATCAGGGAACTTAATCGAAGGATTGTAGATTGTGGAACCTAGTTCCCAAATTGTCTTCGCCCCACATATGGAGCATGTTGATTGACAATTTAGACCCATTGACAGTTTCCCATCATGTTTGAGGTCATGATCATCCTCACACACGACATAAATGCATGCATCTCAATAATTTTTGGATCCCACTTAACACTGAGACCACCAGATAATACAATAGAATTAGTTGCAACTACATGTCATTCAGGGTACACATACAATATTTCCTCCCACACCTCATCTCTACAAACTATCGTTTCTTAGTAAAGGATTAGAGAGTGTTTATGAACCCGAACAATACCTTTGAGGGAGCTTAATTTTTGGGTCACTCCTAAAACCCATATTTTAATGGAAATAATAATCATGGAGGCACCACATGGATGACTACATCCCCTCTAAGGACCCAAACTCCATCAAAATCAGAAATAGAGACATTCCCAATAGTAAAATCAGAATCAATATCAAACTAGTTATTCAGAGATGCAGAGTCCTCGACATAACCCGATTTGATCTTGTTAGAGGCTTAAACCATTTTATATTTAGGGGATTTCTTCTTCCTATGTGTGACATCTTTACATGATTGACCTCTTAAATCCACAGGATTATGGAAAAGGGATGTTTTAATAGAAAGGGGAGCCATATCCTTAGATGAGGACAAAATAGCCTCTAATTCCTTGTCAGGGGAAAATGTACCAGAGGACGAGACCATATCCAAAGGCCAGAATGACAACCAAGCTACATGCTAAGTTTGAAAAATAGGACCCTCACGGCCGAATTCATTCGTGCAGTCCATAAAGGGATGGGGATAATGTGACAGATCATCATAAGATATGGGATTGACCAACACCAAAGGACGAAATGGCATCACCTCTTCAAGGGATGACTTGCTGTAGGGGATTCACTTAATTAATTATCATGTTCATTCATAAAGGAGGTTTTAAAATTGTGAAAAATAGAGCCAAAATATTATAGATATTCGGGGTGGGGATTTTTGTTAGATGGTTATAGGTTTTGGGGGTATTAAAATGAGTATTTGTTAAAACTAGGGGATATCCACTAAAATAGGCGTGGAGTAGTATTAACTATTTACTAATAAAAAGAATATTGTAATATAAATCATGAACACGCTGATGGTTTTTTAGCTCACCACTTGAAAGGATGTTACGAGTTCAAATAGCCACGCGACGGAGAAAATTATACACTACCAATACCTTTTTATATCATTTCAAATCATCTGTTAATGGAGCAGACTTTGTGAAGTTTTTCTGAGGGTCAAGGCTTTCTAGGCTTTGATAGTTTATAAAAATGGTGGCACGAGGAGGATTTTTCCAATGCAATGTGGTCAGATGAGGTGGATTCAGTTGTAGGTTTTTCTGTGGTGAAGATGCCAAAGGTTGCAAGGACAATGAAAATTGTTCTTTATTGAGGAAGAGTAGGTTAGACTCTTCTTATTTTATGGGAGCTATACACAACAAGGGGGCACTAACAAATGAATTTGTGCGTTTTGACATCATCGTCGATGACATTTCCTCCTGAATGGGTTTCCGTGTTGGTTAGCTAGTACCAAGGCACAATATGATGGAGACAATTAGGGATGAGGTTCGTTGGTGTGAAGGATGTCATGATGCCATGGGCCCTACAGTCCTTTTTGTATGCTTATCTACTAGTGTGAGTCGTTGGCTTGTGTTGGGGTGGCCATGGTTGGGGCTTCACAATCATTTTGGTTCCTATCAAACCTTCTCTGACTTAATCTATGGTGTCTCTATTGGTGGCATTCTGCCATTTTCTTCATGGTTATTTTCAAGGTCCTAATAGTCCTCAAGTGGAGCACTTCCTTTTGTATTTTGAATGAATTAAATTGGTCCATATTACCAATTTCCACTTTCTATTTGATGAAATCCTTTTAAAGCATGAATTTAATATTCATGTGAAGGTTTAATATTCACATGGTATCTCCTCATGCAAAATTTCTTCTAGATATGAATAAAAGGTCTCAAACAATATGTACATTGATAAATGGAGTGCAAGCAAGGACTTGTAGATGTTTTATAAAAGCGTAAATAATACAAGATAAAGAGGTATTTCCCATATTGAAGAACTAAGAGAAAGAAATACATAATAAGGATGAACTTACAGGTTTTCAATAGGTTGAAAGGAAATTGCACAGAGAATCGATACAATTATATGGATATGTATGGCCATATGGAGCAATACAATAGTTGTACAACTTCCTCCTTTCTTATTTTTGTAGATCATATACCTCATTTTGAGATGATTATCATGACCATGCAGTTGTTATTTTCGTAGCTTATAGAGGTTTCCTTGAGGTATGCAAAGCTGATTTTGACAAGAAATTACTTATGTATCTACAAAACTCTTTTATTCTTCCACTAGTTATTGTGTGATTGATGCTATGGTTTGAAAGTAATTTCTACATTATATTAAATTTATAAATTTATCTATTTAACAAATATCATATGGATAATAGTCACCTAGGGTTGAATTTTTGTAATGTACTTAACGCAAAATACCTCGAAAGGTGAAATATACTTCCAAATATGTGAAAATGTATCCTTACCCCGAAACATTTCTACTTGATGGGGAAACACACATTTAAATACATGTAAGTTCTTCCATTACGATTATTTCTCTCCCCTTCTTACCTGAAACATCCCACAACCACCTCCTTGAAGAGGGTTTCCAACCTCAAGACTCAAATGTTCCTTTGACCAAACCCATGTGTAACTTAGTGCTACATGGCATGATTTCAAGTTAGGTGTTCATCTTGTAAAACCCCCTTTTTTCTTAGATCCTTCATCCACATGGTCTTAGGCCCTAGTTTTAACTTAAGAACAAGGACATCCATCAATTTCATGACGAAAGAGAATGTAATACATGTAACCATTCCTCTAATTACATGTAAAACATGTCGGAATAGATCCTCATAGTGAAATGCATATCTAGAAGAACATTCATCAAGCCAACCATACATCTTATATATTCTTGTTCTTCCCTTAGATGATAAAGAGTTCTCAAGCTTGATGGATTTCAAATGTAGACAATATCCCAGACTGGTACAACCTCCCCAATAGTGTTTTCATGCTTGCACATCATAGCATACCTCTAAAGAAAATGAGTATTTTTGTCCCCACCTTTACCATATAACATGGATTTTTAGTCACCATGTCTCCTCATGCAGTCTAAGGATGTATCATTTACAGGCTCTACCTCCTGTAAATTGTCAATTTGCGCCCGTGAAAGAAGTCCAACATCAAATAAATTGATTTATGTGAACCATATTTGCTCAATCTCCTTGAGCTCCTTTTGCCATGGAACCATTTTTTTTGCTCCCATATCTTTACCACCCTCTTGAGGATGTGCAACTTCAAGGAAACTACCCTGATCGAAGATAATCCATCATCCAAAGATAACTAGGACCATGGTTCATGAATTATCTTACAAAATCCTCATCAGCCAATTAGGTTTTGTTGAACTTGAAGAGCAATCCTTTCCACATCATATTTCTCTTTCACTGTAAAATGATCGAAGCGTGTTCAAAGAGAGATGTCGCAGAGACCGAGGATCGCATGTACCCCATCCTGTCCAGGATATTTGGTTGAACTAAAAATTAGTCCAACCTTTTTTCAATGTGTTCTATACCAACCTTGTAGTTCCTCCAAGTCAATAGAATGGGCCTTGGACATCTATCCACCATAGAGTTTGTATATATAATTTTTGTTGTGCATATCACATTAAAAAATTAAATTAAAATAAATTCATTAAATATATCAAAGAAATATGATTCTAGGCTATCCTAAATCTAGTATATGAATATATTATAGTATATATATATATTATAAAATATAAAATATATATTATACTATATATATAATATAGATATTATATACATATATATATATATATACATACATATACATATAACATATTACATATACATATACATATACATACATATATATATTATATATATATAATATATATATATATATAGACGAGAGAGAGAGAGAGAGAGAGAGAGAGAGAGAGAGAGAGAGAGAGAGGATCTTAAAAATTTATATATAATATAAATGAATTTTACAAAGCTTTATCATATATCTATCTTAACTCTAAATCCTTAAAGTGTTGAAGAGTCAAATTTATACATTTGTAAACATTTCCCAAGTTATATATTCAAAAGGAAGGTCCTGAGGCTGGTCTACTGCAATGATAAGGGAGCAAGTTTCGAATGGACCCTGAGGCCACCACCACTTTACAACTCGTGAAAGGGCCTGTCGGTGTTGTTTTTGTCTGTGTCTGGGCATGTCAAGGGAAGAGCTTCATTTTAAACCAGGTTAGTTGTGAAAATATTTTGTGGAAGATCTTTTGTTTTGTTGGTAAAAACATAGTAATATATTTCATTAAATTTGAAAAAGAATAGTGGGTTTACTGTGGCATACTCTGAAGAAATAACAGACTATGGTGTAGAAGTTAGGGCATTTGAGATGAGTGTAGTTGAGGAAAGTTAAAACCCTTTTCTAATTTAATGCCCGAATGTAGAGCCACCATGGTTCTCAACCTAGCCAAAACCCTTTTCTAATTTAATGCCTGAATGCAGAGTCACCATGGCTCTGAACCTAGTCCCTTCAAAGTGGTGTGAAACCTCCTGTGGAGTCCTTTATGTTCCAATTCAACTTACTTTTGGGGGATTTACACAGAGTTGTTCGAACCTCCTGCAATCATCTTATTAATGTGAGCAACTCAAAATGGAAGATGGGACTGAGCAGAACCAACACACAAATTTAAGGCTATAAAAGATGGATTGCTAGAATATGTGTACTTTCGACTTTAATTTCATTTTATTCAAGGTTACAATAGGTATAGATTCACACATTTCCAATGTTTATTCAATGGAATTAATTTTGAAAATCATTTCAGAAGTTGAATCCCTATACTTTAGGCTCTAACTTGATTGAATTCAAGGTTGCAATACCTATAGATTTGCACTTTCCCAATGTTTATTTAATGTTGTTTTTAGAGCAATTTTGAAAATCATTTTAGGAATTGAAACCGTGTAGTAAAATATCACAAGCATTTATGTATGGATCTTGCAAAGGTTTCATGTTGGACTGGGGCCTTTACATGTAATATGATAAAGAATTTGGATTACATGGATTGTTCAAATTGAAGGTGAGTTAAAGAGGCTGTGGACATCAATGTTTATCTACCTTCTACCTTTAGTCGCACTATAAGCCTGAGGTTTGTTATCTCTAGTGTCAAAATTGATCTCCCTTGCAAATAAATTTGAAGTTGTGCATGGAAATATGTATCTTTGTCCACAGGGTCACCATAAGAAGACGAAATAGGAGTGTATCCAGAGAATGCTAGAGAATGGACCCCGAGGCTGTCACCACTCTATAGCTCATGAAAGGGCCTCTTGGCATTGTTTCTGTCTACGGCTTGGCACGTCAATGGAAGAGCTTCATTTTAAACCAGGTTAGTCATGAAAATATTTTGTGGAAGATCTTTATTTTTTTGCTGGTAAAGACATAGTAATATCTTTCATTAAATTTGAAAAATAGTAGTGTGTTTACTATGGCATACTCTAGAGAAATAATAGGCTATGGTGTAGAAGTTAGGGAATTTGAGATGAGTGTCGTTGATGCAAACTAAAACCCCTTTCTAATTTAATGCCTGAATGGAGAGCCACAGTGGCTCTGAACCTGGTCAAAACCCCTTTCTAATTTAATGCCCAAATGCAAAGTCATCGTGGCTTTGAACCTAGTCCCTTTAAAGCGGTGTGAAACCTCAGGAAGAATCCTTTATGTCCCTCTCCATCTTACTACTGGGGATTTAACACAGTTATTCAAACCTCCTACAATCATGTCATTAATGTGAGCAACTCGAAATGGAAGATGGGACTGAGAAGAACCAACACACAAATTTAAGGATATAAAAGATGGATTGCTAGAATCTGTGTACTTTTGACTCTGATTTCATTTGATTCAAGGTAACAATATCTATGGATTCACACTTTCCCACTATCTATTCAATGTAAGTAATTTTGTGAATCATTTCAGAAGTTGAATCCTTGTACTTTAGACTCTGATTTGATTCAATTCAAGGTTGAAATACCTATAAATTTTCACTTTCCCAATATTTATTTAATGGCATTTTGAGAAATTTCGAAAATCATTTTAGAAATTGAAACCCTGTAGTGAAATATCACAAGCATTTATGTATGGATCTTGCAATGGTTGGATGTTGGACTAGGGCCTTTACATGTAATATGATAAAGAATTGGGATTACAGGGATTTTTAAAATTGAAGGCAAGTTAAAGAGCTTGTGAACACCAATATTTACCTCCCTTCTGCCTTTAGCCACACTACAAACCCGCGATTTGTTATCTCTAGTGTCAAAAATGACCTCCCTTGCAAAGAAATTTGAAGTTATTAATGGAAGGTATCTATCTTTGTCCACAAGGTCTCCATAACAAGATGAAATAGAAGTGTATCGAGAGAATTTTGGAGAATGGACCCCAATGCTATCACCACTTTACAACTCATGAAATGGCCTCTTGGTGTTGTTTATGTCTGTGGTCGGGCATGTCAAGGGAAGAGCTTCATTTTAAACTAGGTTAGTCGTGAAAATATTTTGTGGAAGATCTTTGTTTTTTTGCTAATAAAGACAGTAATATCTTTTATTAATTTTGAAAAGTAATAGTGTGTTTACTGTGGCATATTCTGGAGAAATAACATGCTATGGTGTACAAGTTAAGGCATTTGAGATGAATGTAGTTGATGCAAGCTAATACCCCTTTCTAATTTAATGCTCGAATGCAGAGCCACCGTGGCTCTAAACTCCTTAAAACCCCTTTCTAATTTAATGCCTGAATGCAGAGTCAACGTGGCTTTGAACTTGATCTCCATTCAAAGGGGTGGGAAAGCTCCCAGGGAATCCTTTATGTCCCTCTCCAACTTACTGTTGGGTGATTTAACATGGAGTTGTTTGTACCTCCTGTAATTATCTGATTAGTATGATAAACTCGAAATGGGAGATGGGACTGAGGAGAACAAGCACACAAATTTAAGCCTATAAAAGATGGAGTTCTAGAATCTGAGTACTTTTGACTCTGATTTCATTTGATTCAAGGTTACAATAGCTACGGATTCACACTTTCCCAATGTTTATTCAATGAAAGTAATTTTTAAAATCATTTCAGAGGTTGAATCCCTGTACTTTAGACTCTGATTTGATTCATTTCAAGGTTGCAATACCTATAGATTTGCACTTTCCCAATGTTTATTTAGTGGCGTTTTGAGAGCAATTTTGAATTTTTTTAGAAATTGAAACATTGTAGTGAAATATCACAAGCATTTTTCTATGGACCTTACAAAGGTTACATGTTGGACTAGGGCCTTTACATGTAATATGATAAAGAATTGGAATTACGGGGATTGTTCAAATTGAACGTGAGTTAAAGAGCTTGCAAACGTCAATGTTTATCTCCCTTTTTCCTTTAGCTGCACTATAAACCTAGGATTTGTTATCTCTAGTGTAAAAAATGATCTCCCTTGAAAATAAATTTGAAGTTATGCATGGAAAGTATGTATCTTTGTCCACAGGGTCACCAAAAGAAGACAAAATAGGAGTGTATCTAGAGAACACTCGAAAAAGATACGATTTTAAAAAAAATCCACAATTGTAAGAATTTAAGGAGATTGAACAATCGGAAACCATTCAATGGTTATGACGTGACGTAGAGTAGTATGCATTGTGCAGTGTCAATTTCTAGAAAGATCAAAGAAGTAGGTAATGGATGGAAGTCTTGGAGATTTCTGGTGGAAGAAAGTGAGATGATAGGGAGGAAGGCAATCAAAATAATAGAACAATGACATTGTCCAACAATTCAGCACGTCGGTCAAATCATGACAGAATTCCCAATGGAAATTTTATGTCCCCCCTCACGCAAAGGCATTTTTACTTATTTCTTTCAGATTTAAGATAAACTTAGACCATGATGCCTAGATTAGGTTTTGGATGGAAGAACTAGTCAACTTCTCGATTGGTATGTGATGGCTGAGCTGTTGTTTATAATTCCAAATATTTTCAAGGGAAGTGTAACAGAACCAAGGTCCACATTGTGATTAGCAAACATAATTTAGATATGTGGGGTTTTAGCTTGATACCAAAAAGTTGGTTTCCAATCAAAGTCCCTTGTGACTAGGAAAATTTGGGAATGAAAGCCCTAGGCATCAAAGCCAGCTGTGATGGTTTATTTCTATTGGCCTGATCTGAATTGACTTTGTATGTTGTCAATCCTCAAGAAACAGGACACAAATGTGAAATGGATATTATAATCAGATCCTTGGTTTCACACAAATAATGTTATTTACATAGAGAATAAGGGTAAGCATGTATGTATATAAATAGATAAAAAGTATTTTCTTTTAATTTACATGAAGATCTATTATTTTTTGTATTTTGGGTTTTCCTTTTTTTTCTTTATTCTTGTAAGTGGTTTGTAGACTCCATTGATTTGTCATTGCTATATCCACGAAATATTTGTTTCAGTGATATCCATTGAAGGGATCATTTTTTACATGCTCAACCATGAAGCCTCACCTAAAAGTGTAGAGAATTGAACCCATAACCTCTCAATAGAAAAATGCTTTAAAGCAATGGGAATTTAAATTAAAAATTATTATATTTACAATCAAACGTTTTAATTTTTTAACATTTTAATATATATTTTCTTTCACTTAATTTTACTATATAAATTTATCATATTATTTAATTAATAATATATAGTTGAATTAAATTAAAAAAAAATAGTCCAATTACTTTAATCTATTTAATTCGAACTATATGAAAATGTTTCTTAACAATTTGAATTATTTAAGGTCTTATACCTGCATAACTACTTCGGCTTCAATTATTTAAAATTTTACAGCCAAACCTAATACTCAAACTTCAACAATACAATATAATATAATTAAATGACTTTTATCTATTTAATTCAAAAAGACATGGAAATATTTCTTAACATGTGAATTATTTATGTCCTTATGCCCAATCAGCTATTTCAACTTCAATAATTTTAAAACCAAACTTAACTTGGAAATCAACTTAATCTTGGACTTGAGGTGCTCCTCCCTTAGCCTTTGGGTCATTCGCGAAATTTCTTACAAAGTTCACAATATGATATGTTGTTCTTGCATTGTTACTGCAACCTCTTCCCTTGTTGCGCTTCTTAGTTCTTCTCTCCCTAGTTGTCTGAGTTTAGAAATTCCTTATGATTCATTCCATTAAATTTGAGAGGAAATGATGGACTTTACTGTTAATCTTGAACTTAAATTTTAAATTTTAAATGATACGATGTAAATGAATTTAAATTTCAACGTGATGCTTTGAGCATTTTCGATAAAAACTTTGTAAATGAAATTCTAAGTCGCTTTAATTAACCTTTGGGTCATCCACAAAATTTCTTATGAAGTTCGCAACAAGATACGTTGTTCCTGCATTGTTGCTGAAAACTCTTCCCTTGCTGCACTTCTTTGTTCTTCTCTCCCTAGATGCCTAAATTCAAAAATCCTTAGGATTCATTACATTAAATTTGAGAGAAAATGATGGACTTTACTGTTAATCTTGAACTTAAATTTTTAATTTTAAATGAAACAACATAAATGAATTTAAATTTTAATGTGATGCTATGAGCATTTTCGATAAAAAGTTACTCTGTAAATGAAATCCTAAGTCGCTTTAATATGTTTGTTTGAGATAGTAGCGAAACTCATTCCTCTGTGTTGGTGAAATTAATATATTCTATCATGTTGAAGCGTATTCATAAAATTTAAGGTCTGTGTGTGGCTTGGTGAAAATAAACTGCTAGCTTATGTTAAGTCACTGTTAATTTTGTTACTTCCTTTTTTTTATTGTTTTAGCTAACTTTTGTTAGGATTAGATATGCTCTATTTTAGGCTTGTTAACATTTCTATCTTTATTTCTTACCTAGTTTTCCTTCTGAGGTAGTATATCATGCCTACTTTCTTGTTCTTTTTATAGTTTATCTTTTAAGTAGCCCACTTCATATGAGAGGGAATTCACCAATGCATTTAACATTGCTAAAAATGTATTTTTTTATAGCCGAAATGCTTGATTCTAATGTATTTCTCTTTGGTTCTAAACAGTCATGGGGCATGCATGCTTAATGGGTTATATTAACAATATTATGTGATACAGGAGCATCCAACTCAGGGAAGGACATGGAGGGAGTTTATCTTGTTCAAAACAGTTTGAGTTTCATTAGTTTTTATTTTTATTTTCTAGAAATGGCTGTCTCAGCCAATGACAATGGTTTCTTATGTAATTGTTTTTTTTTCTCTTAGTTTTATTTAGTTTTTTTTTTTTTTAATTTACAAAGCAAGAAAAGATAGTTATTCAGGAACAATTTTAATGTAAACACTGGTAGTTCTGCTAACTGCCCATTGTTCTCTATAAAATAGAAGGAAAAAGCAACGGATGTAATATCGTTTTTGCCATCATAGAAGAAATACAGAGAAAACATATAAATCTTTTCTGAATACAAGTACGTCTAAAACCATTCATGTTATAGTCCTAAATTAATTCCTAGTTTATACTGTTCCAATTATTTCTTTTTTTCCCATCAACAAAGCTAAAAATACATAGGTGAACATCAAACATAAAGGTGAGGAGAGCTATCAGACAAACCACAGTGCCAACATAGTGAAGATATGAAGGGGTCAAGCAAGCTATTATTACAGAGACAAGCTTCAGGTATCAAAATCAAACACATTCCAAATTTCCATTACAGAATGTAAACAAATGAATTTCCAGTAAAAATATACAATCATGAATATATATATATATATTACATGGGCATTTAAATACATGTATAAGTTATAAACAATAGAGTTGCATGGATATGGTTGAGCCATAGGTGCATTGCCCAAAACTGTAGAAACCAAGCTCAACTACAACCTCAACTCAGAAAACCCTATGAACAGTAAACCCTCGAACTAACAACAAATAGATATCAAGGGATGACCCTACCCATTTCAGGTGTATGAGACTAGCACAAGAACCATGAGAAAGCCATCATGCATCTGCACAAGCCACCCATTAGGCCATTAGCAATTGACACAGAGGGAGCCACAACTATAACAACGAAAAATGATTGATATAGAGTGCGGAATTGTGGAAACTTACCAAGGTAGAGTCTAACTTGAGCAAGCCACCAGTGGAGCCATGGATCTGAGGTCGCAGCCATAGAGTCACCCACTGCCATAGAGGAGAAGAGGCCACAAGCACCTGAGTGAAATGGAGTAGAGAGAAACAACAAGGAAGGAGAACATACCTTCAGAAAAGTGTTGAAAGGGAACCAGAAGCGGAGCAACCCCATAGCTACAACCTATAGCAAAAGCACACAACCATTAAATTGTGAAGACAATGCATGGAGAAGAAATGAATGACCTCAAAATAAAACTATGAAAACAAGCAGGGGAAGGACTACCAATAACAGTGAAGAGGGCAACAGTTCAAAAACCTGAGGGATGAAGAAAAAGGAGGGCAGCACTAGAGGAGGAAGGCCATACTAGAGAGGAGGGGGAAATGGAAAAGGCAAAGGAGTTGCCTACCAGTGCTACAAGTGTCACAAGTGGGGGCACAGATGCTTTGAGTGTCATGAAGGAGAACAGGTTGGTCAAAGAGGAGCATATGTTGCTCAGATAGAAGAAGCGGAGGCACCACCTCAGGAGGTAGAAAATGCACCAGAGATAGGAGGGGCCTTAGTCTTGAATAAGATCTTGTTGAAACTAGCAAAAGAAACAACTGAACAAACCCAAAGAAAGGCATTATTTGAGACTGTGTGCAAGTCACATGGAAAATGCTGCAAACTGATTATAGACAACGGAAGCATTGATAATCTGGTTGCAAAAGAGATGGTGGAGAAGTTGGGTTTAAGAAAATTAAAGCATAAACTCCCTATAAGGTGTTGTGGTTACAGAAGGGTCATCAACTGCTGGTTGATGAGTAGTGTGAGGTGGAATTCCATATTGGAAAATATAGGGAAAAAGTTATTTGTGACATCATGCCCATGGATGTGTGTCATATTCTACTAGCTAGATCATGGTAGTATGACCAAAAGGTTGTTCATGATGGGAAGATAAGCTGTTACAAGTTTGTTAAAGATGGGATTAAGCATACGCTAGTGCCCATCAAGGAGGAGGAAACAACAGAGACTAGTGGAACAAAAGTACTATTGGTGGGTGGAAAATAATTTTTAAAACAGATTGAAGATGACGAAGTGAAATATGCTATTGTAAGGACATCAAGAACAGTATTGTTAAACACCAAAATTTCTGATTTACTTGTAGAAATCTAGTAAATGTTGCAAGAATTCAACGACATTGTGGTGGACAATTTACCAGATAAATTGCCACCAAAGCAGAGTATCAATCATCACATAGATTTCATTCCTAGAGCTAGTTTACCGAACAAAGTTTCTTACCGGATGAGCCCCAAAGACAACGAGGAGATTAGAAAACAGGTACAAGAATTGCTGGATAAGGGACTGATTCGAGATAACTTGAGCCCATGTGCAGTTTCGACAGTTCTCGCTCCCAGGAAAGGAGGCGAATGGCGGATGTGCACGAACTCATGAGTAATAAAGAAGATTACGATCAGGTACAGGTTTCCATTGCCACGAATGGATGATATGATGGACTGTTTGAGTGGGGCGGCATATTTTTCAAAGATAGATCTGAAGAGTGGACATCACCAGATTATAATCTGGGAAGGGGATGAATGGAAAACAACTTTCAAGAATAATGAAGGGCTATATGAATGGTTGGTGATGCCATTTGGGTTAAGTAATGCACCTAGTACTTTTATGCGCCTGATGAATGAAATGTTGGAGTTCATTGGGAAATTTGTGATTGTGTATCTTGACGATATATTGATTTTCAACAAAACCAGGGAGGAACATTTTCGACATGTTCGATATGTTCTGGAAAAGTTGTAGCAAAACAAACTGCTGATAACTCTGAAGCAATGCACTTTATTTCAGAAGGAGTTGGTCTATTTGGGTTTCGTGATTACAGAGAATGAGCTGAAAATGGACCCAGAAAAAGTTGCAGCTATACTTAGCTGGTCATCCCTTAAGAGTTTGTTTGAAGTTCGAAGTTTTCATGGATTGGCAAGTTTTTATCATAAGTTTATAAGGGATTTTAGTGGAAGTTGCACACCTCTGTTGGATACAATCAAGAAGGAAATTCAACCTTTTTAGTGGGCTGAAGCTATGAAAGAGAGCTTCCATATATCGGAAACGAAGATCACTAAGAGGCCAATTTTGAGGCTACCCAACTTCAACAAAACTTATCAAGTTTGTTGTGATGCCAGTGGTACAGGCATTGGGGTTGTACTCAACTAGGAAGACAAACCTATTGCTTATTTCAGCGAAACGTTGAATGAAAGTAGGCAGAAGTACTCATCTTATGACAAGGAGTTCTATGTTGTCATCCAAGAATTGAAGCATTGGAGGCACTATTTGCTGGGTAATGAGTTTCTTTTATTTTCTAATAATTCTGCATTGCAGTACGTTATGCAACATCACAAGTTGAACCACAAGCATGCAAAGTGGGTTGAATACTTGCAGAGTTACACATTTGTGTTGAAACATATTAGTGGACAGGCCAACAAGGTAGCAAATGCATTGAGCAGGGGGGTTTTGCTCTTGCAGGAGAGCACGATACAAGTACTGGGTTTTGAATACTTGAAAGACTTACATCAGGCAGATGTAGATTTTAAGGAGGCTTATGAAGCCTGCCAAAACCCTTTGATGAGGAGAAAGCCACCAGTGTAGCCACAGAGCCGAGATCGTAGCCATAGGGCCACCCACTACCATAGAGGAGCAGAGGCCGTCAATGCTTGAGTGAAATGGAGTAAAGAGAAACAGCAGGGAAGGAGAAAATACCTTCAGAAAACTGTTGAAAGGGAATCCGAAATGGAGTGACCCCATAACTGTAACCTGTACAAAAGCCACACAACCATTAACCTATGAAGACAGTGCATAGAGAAGAAACAAATGACCTGAAACTAAAACTGTGAAAACAAGCAGAGACGAGTAGAAGTTGAGAGAGGGAACCGATATCGAGGGTTTCACACCCCGTAACCAGCATAGGATGAGCACAAAATGAGTGAGGCATCACTCACAAGCAGAGACCTGCATCATAGAGCAGACTAGGAACAACCAGAATGAAAACGAAGACAATGACAGAGTAAACCCTTGTACAGCAGACCTCGGAACCTGACCAGCAGCATAGCAGCACAAGAAAAGCAAACAAAGCCAAACGGAATGAACAACTAGTGTTTCGAGGCATAGAAGGAGCAGGAAGGAGTAGTGCCTGAGACCTGGACACATGTGATCATCTCCACATGCCAAAAGTGGACCACATTAAAGTCCACCATCCACCATATAATAAAACAAACCAATCAACGCATATATCATTAACCATCATAGTTAACACTTAGCCGAAGGTCGTAGGGGCTGGCCCCATCATTATACTGCATAATCCATTTGCTTCTTTCAAACAATTGTAGTTTGGATTTGTTACTTATGTTACGTGTTTCCAGGATTTCCTTCATATGAGAGTTGCGTCCTTGGGAAATTTTGGCCTTAGAGAATGGATTCTTGCATCTCCTTTACGTCATTGATAATGATATGTCCATAACATGACCTTTTGCTGTTGTTTTTGTAGAATCTCATATTAGACTGCTAATAGTATATAATCAATCAATGAATTCTTAAGAATTTCTTTGTGCTTCAGTTTGCATCAAAGGCCTTAGGAAAATATACAAATGGATTGAAATTTAGAAAACATTCCTCCTAAGGAAAGGGAAAACTTGTTTGTTTTCACTTGTCCCTTATCTTTTGTGATGCAAAATTACACTGCACTTTTTCAATTAGCATGTTTTTACTATATTACTAATTGTAGTTACCTAAACTATTAAAGACACTTCATTATATGGATGGGGTTGCAATCAAATATACTTAAGTGCATATTGGAAGATTATGTCATATCCTCTTTTTTTCATTGGAACCAAATTGATAATGCTTTTTGCATGCCCTGTAGAGCTCTTGATATGCCTATTTTTGTTTATGTGATTTTTTCTTGGCCTTGTTCATGCATAAGGTGGGGAATTTGGTACTTGTAAGGATAATTTTTTTTAGTGATTATCTCTTTGATATAAATGAATTAATCTTTCATAATGTACATGAATTAGTCCCTTCTTTTCTGTGTATGAAACGAGGAACTGTATACAACTCTTTATTAGTGTCAGTCTAGGAGGTAACTCCACAAACTGAATTGTAATTTTCCATTAAGGCTGATCATATTGGATTTGCATGTGTTGGTGAGTTCACTTCTTTTGGGCTGAACTTAGTATATATATATTTTTTATCTAGCAAAAGATACACTGAAATAATGAGATTTAAAATCTCTCGAAATTAAGTTATTGGCATATTTGTGTTGCTGGGGTTTTCATTGTTTTATTATTTTGGGTCCTACTTTAATGTAAATCTAGCTATGATGTTTTCAACCATTCCATTCAAAAGTATGATTTTTGATATACTGAGATTTGTGACTGCTTTGTAAAGTTCTTTTATTAAATTTATTTTGAGAGTGATTATGATATACTTTTAGTTGTTGTGATTTTAACATGGATGTATTTTATTTTTACTATTAATTCAAAAATTGCATTGTAATTAAAAATGAAATAAAATTAATCAAAATTTTGAGTTATTGATTTTTTATTTTTATTTTAGTTATTTAATTATTTTGTTTATCGAATTTGTTTTTAATAGCTATTATTTGTATTGCCATTTTTATTGCGAATTTAAATACAGTTTCATTAACTCTAAAAATAGAATTAGTTTTCAAACAGATTGGCCAATTAATCTTTGAAAAAAATTAAAGACAACCTCTTTGATTGCAAGCACTCGAGTGGTTCCTAAAGCTTAATGAACAAAATGTTTTCTTTTTCAATTTTTCTTTCCAAATTCCTCTACTTCTATCTTCTTTCCTTTGCACCTCTTGGTGCAATTGCTAGTTAACTTGTTGTGTGAGTCATGCTAAATGGGTGTGACATTGAGCTAATTCCATTGAGTTATTTTTGTTAAGTTAAAAATAGGGGCTGCATGATTTTAGATTTTACAGATATTACGACATTATGTGTCAAGCACTTTTTTAAAATTAATGCCTATATATGCAATTTCATACCATAATTTTCACATAACTCTTTAAAGGATGCTAGCTCAATGGAAGAGCACATGCTTAATAAGCAAGAGGTTGGTGGTTCGATTCCATTTTGTCCTAATATGAATGAATCAATGATATTGTAGTCTATTTTTAATTAAATACTTTTAATATTGGTTTATTTCAATGATGAGATATTTTTCTAGATTCATTATTTTATATTGTCTCTAAATAGACAAAAGTAATGTTGTATTATCTTTGAATGTAATTATTTATTGTCTCTAGATAGACAAAAACGAAATTGTCACTCGAGAGATAAAAATGAAATTGTCTCTAGAAAGACAAAAATGCTTGTGTTATATATTGTCTTTATAAAGACAATATTTTAACACAATTTAATTTTAAGACAATTTAATTTTGCTTAAAGACAATACACAAATTTCCTTTTGTCTCAAGTTAAGACAGTTTACACAAAAATTGTCTTAAAACTCCCTTTGTGTTGTAGTGAGTCTAAAGCTTATGTGCTTCATCAGTAAACAACTTTCAAGAAATTATATGGTACTCACCATTTCCAGTTAAATGTAATTCTCTTTTATTTAGATTTGAGTTGACAAACTATATGAGTGCCTAGTTTTCACATATTTCATGTAAGGAGTATTTTATGAAGCTAATATAATACAGATTTAGCCATCTAGCTGCATATTATACTAACTAATGTTTATAATTAATAGCATTTTATATTTTTCGTCAAAGTTAAAGCGACATGAAAGTAAATAAAAACAAGAATGGTTGAAGAGTAGCAAGTCCCTGCCCATGGAACAAGAGGTAATGGACTTTGCCAAACTAGCAATTTACAATGTTTGAAAGTGTGAGTTTATACCATCTTGCCCATAATGTTTATATAGAAAAAAAATCTTACAAAATGTTAAAGCATGCTTCCAGAATTCAATTTTGTAGAAAGCATGGAGTCCTCTCATAATATTTCTGAGGTTGGAAAAGTAGTTAAAATGTTTGGTGATTCTATTCTGTGTAATTGTAAAGGCCCATTCCAGCAAATTACTCCATTGTTATGCATAATTCTAAAGGCCCATCTAAGAAAAATTACTCCATCCCCTATAAACAAGATGACTATTTCCACAGATCCCCTGTAAACAAGTTGACTATTGCCATGGGTACTCTACTTTTAAAACTAATCATATAAAATCTAAGAATGTTAAAACAATCTTATTTAGTAGAGAGACAAGGTTAGGGTGTTATGGTTGATATGAAACTATCATATATATTAGGTGATAATCGTGATATGCTATAGGAGCATAGTTGTGTGATTGATTACAGAGAATACATGATATGGTTACATGCTTACCCAATTAGCTCCTTCACCAATTTCTTTTGACTTAGTTACGGGGTAATTATGGATTGAAGAAAGGCGAAGCCATACCTCCATTAACGGATTTATTGCGCTAATGATGCTAGCCAGAACAGATCACCAACAAGCCCACGTCCATAGCCGAGAGGAAGTAAAATCAGAATTGTTGGTAAATAAATTATATAATTCTAATTTCAATACATTCTCAGATCTCGATTTCTCCATGTTTCTCTATGTTTTCCAGCATTGATTCAGCCCTGAGCATGGACAAGATACTTGACTAGGCCACTTGGTTTTTCTATTCTGCTACACTAGCTTGGATGCTGGGTTGCTCGGTTGAGCTACTTGGCAGGGCTTATAGGCTTGCTTGATAGGCTGTTAAGAACACATAGGCATATATTAGGATAGAGAATATGTCATATGTCTACTAAAATGTCAATACAGTAGGCAAAAGGAAAATATATGAAGAAATTTATGGCATTAAATTCCATGAGTGTATCAGCATGTATATTATGATGATTTTATCTGATCAGTCAAGTGAAAGATATTTGTATTTAATATGATATAGTGATATTGACTATTTATTAACAGAGCAAGCTTTCTTGCTTGCTAAAGTGGTAAATTTGATCTTTTGCACCAAAATGTCCAGCTCAGCTTCAGAGGCAAACAATACCAAAAATCTAGGTGCCTCGATTTTCCACCAATTTTCTACCAATTTAGGTTGATTTGCTGGCACTAAATTGAAAAGAAATAATGCAAAAAACTTGTCAACAAATATAAATATGACTTCACAGGTTGTGATAAATTTAAAAGAAAGGATGGAAAGAACATGTAAACAGATATAAAAATGATGCAAAGAACATGTAAACAGATATGGGTACAAGAAAGTTGCTTCTGAAATATATTACTGTGTAACTTGTTGCCTCTTGGAAGAGATGGATTCCAGCAAATACAAAGAAATAAGTAAAATGCTTAGAAAAAATGCCAAAGGTAGAAGATCTCCATAACAAATAATAGTCACTGTTACAATGTAGAAATATAAAACATTAAGATTGGCTATGTATTGTTTTTTTAATTTTTAATTGCTATATATATAATTTATTTGCTTAGAACAATAAATATATGGCCAAAACATTTGAATTACATGTGGGCTTGGATGTAAGCCACGTTCCCTGCGTGAGAAACCACCTTTCAAACAATAAATATATGCCCAAGCAAGAAACATTTGGATGACATATGGGCTTGGATGCAAGCCACGTTCCCTACTACATGGAAAACCACATTTCAAACAAATAAGTAAAACTATTAAAATCACCTACTTAAATTGGTTGTGCTAAATTTAAAAGAAAGGATGGAAAAAACATGTAAACAGATATGGAAATGATGCAAAGAACATGTAAACAGATATGGAAATGATGCAAAGAACATGTAAACAGATGTAGGTACAAGACAATTTCTTCTGAAATATATTAGTACGTAACTTGTTACCTCTGGGTAGAGATGGATTCCAACAAAGACAAAGACATAAATGAAATGCTTGGCAAAAATTCCAAAGGTAGAAGATCTCCATAATGAGTAATAGTCATTGTTACAATGTAGAAATATAAAACATCAAGATTGGCTATGTATTGTCTTTTTTTTAATTTTTAATTGTTATAGATATAATTTATTTGTCTAAAACAATAAATATATGGCTAAAACATTTGAATGACATGTGGGCTTTCATTGATGGCCAAAAAATTTGAATGACATGTGGGCTTGGATGCAAGCCAAGTTCCTTGCATAAAATATCACCTTTCAAACAATAAATATATGCCCAAACAAGAAACATTTGGATGACATATGGGCTTGGATGCAAGCCACGTTCCCTGCTACATGGAAAACCACCTTTCAAACAAATTATTTAAACTATTAAAATCACCTGGTTAAATCGTGAATGACCACCTTTCAAAAGATTTGATAAAGCTACTAGAAGCATTGTTATAAACCATATAAACTAGATAACCAAATCGTTAGCATGCCAATAAGAGTAAGTAATACGACATGCTATCAGAAACCTCCCGAAAAGTTTGGGTGGGAATATTACAGATAGGGCAGAAACGATGGATTTTACTTAGATTGATGTAACTCCTAAAATTTCTACACCACCTTTGAATCCATCCACCACCTTTGAATCCATCTAGGCTAACAATGACAAGGATCAAGTCACGATGTTGTTTTTCTCAGCGGACAAAGTTCCAGTTTCAAGTGCCTGAGCTATTTTTCTTGGCGGACAAAGATTTTGTTTCAGGCCTCAGCTGGTGTCCAGGTTCTCATTTCTAATTCCCTCAATCTCTTATGTAGTGAATTTATACAAAAACAGATATCGATAACGAAAATAACAATAAAATTAGCTATAAAGAAAGACCCAAAGCGTAATTTTTTGGACATTCAGAGATTTGTATTTGAAATTATTGGTATATTGAAACCCTCAACTTTAAATTTTACAGGTTGTTAGGGTAGAGCCAGTGATTTATAGAACACTGGAGAAATCTAAGAAGAATGCAGTGTTTAGTCGAGGTTAGGTCTACTAAAGTTGTTTGGATCTTTCTCTCTATATACTAATGTGGAACTAAGCACACACCAAACAACATGGATGGATACAATCTTATTTATGCCAAAGACTCTTCTTTCTTTATTGGCCTCATTCCACCACCTCTCTGATCTGCGTGCTGCCCAGAACTTCGAAAATATGGTCGATGGTTAATGCGTAAAAAACTTCAAGAGGAATGGAATGAAAAGAATTCATGGTCAATCTCTCCCACCCCACCATTTTTTCTCTCGTCAAAATAAACATTTTTGACATCTCCCAACTCATATTGTCCAATATCTAAAACATTATCAACGTCTTTCGACTCATTCAAATTTTCTGAAACATGTTTTGTATATTCTTTACATTATCAGAAACTTGTTTTGTATATTCTGAATGTTGGATGTCTGAAACATTCTTAGAAACTTTCGTCTCAGATTCGAACCTTGGCATTGATAAACATTGCTGGAATCTTATTTTTTGGGCTTTGATATTGGAATTCTTTCCCTTCCCTTTGTATCGATTAAAAATATTGCATGTCAACCATTTTTATCTATTAAAAATATTGCATGTCAATCCCTTCATGCTTGGAACCTGTAATTTACTCTCACCATGTTAGGAAAATACTGCAATTCACCTCTACTTTGGTTGTTCGCTATGCTTTTATTCACTTTCATGGAAAGAGTGGATTTCTAGATTTATGAAGATAAAGTCGCAGACATAAAAATATGTCTAAATCATTATAGAGATTTTCCTTGTTAATTTTGATACATGCTTTCATTCAAAACCATTAATAAAAAAAATCCTCTAAATACATGGCATTCAAAACCATTAGTAAACGTTGGTTCGGTGTCTATCCATAAACACTTTTAGGCACTGTTTTGTATGATGGTGGTAGTGCTTTGGATACATTTAATAATAATTCAATTTTAGTGATATTTCCCTAGTGTAGATTGACTCGTCTACTATCTTGCGGGTAGTAGTTCCTCACTAAGAAAATGGTGGGATTACAATGGACTTAGAAGAGAACTTGAATACAATAGGATATAGATTTAAGATTGTGAATAATATTGTGGTTGTAGTGGATAAGAGTGAGCAGAGTATGCGTACCTGTGAATGATATGCTTGAGACTGCTTTGTAGCTTTGTTCAAACTTCAGAAGAAGCAACTTTCTTCAGACTGAGAAGCCAAGCTAGTGCCTCCTGCAACAAAATGCAAGAAATGCTAATGCCTTTTGCAGCAAAATGAAAAAGGGGAAGGGAAAGACAGGTATTACTCTTCATGCATCATTAATGTCTGTATTTCTCTTATTAGAAAATATTTGCAGAATCAAAGCATTAGAGAAAATATTAACGTCTGTCTTGCTCTTATTAGAAATTATTTGTAGAATCAAAGCATTAGGGTTAGAAAATATTTGCAAAATCAAAGCATTAGAGAAAATATTTGCAGTGTGGCTTCAACATCCTCCCATTCTACCATCAGAATCATGCTTCCTGCCATGAGAATCAAAGAACTAGAGCAAATTCTTGTTTGAGAAATCTGCGACATGAGCAAATTCATGAGCAAATTCCTGTTCCTACCATGAGCAAATTCATGTTCCTATCATGAGAATCAAAGAATTAGAGCAAATCCTTGTTTGAGAATTCTGCAACATGAGCAAATTGATTGGCAAATTCCTGTTTGAGAAATCTACAAAAAGGTCGGCTGTGATAGAATCTTTGGAAGGTCAGCTGCCATATAATATTTGAAAAGTCTTTGAGAAATCTTGGCCAACTGAAGACAAGTGGCTACTGCCATATATCATTTAGAATTGAGGAAGAACTGAATACAAGTGGCCAACTGAAGACAAGTGGCTACTGCCATGCAAAATTCGTGTTACTGCCCAACCTGTTGTGGCATGCTTATATGATGTGTTATGGCTTTGTGGTGTTGTGACTAAATATGTTGTGTACTTAACTGACCAAGAGATACAAACAACAATTAACAACTAGAAAAAAAACCTAAATAAACATTTAATTTCAACGAACTAATGCTAGCATTAGTTTCAGTTTTCTTAAATATGAATTAAAAAAAAATAGTTATCCATCATATTATAGCATTTTTAACCTCTGCGTCGATAAGAGGCTAAATAAGACGATAAAAAATAGCATTGATCTTGAAAAATCAATGCATCCATGTGATACGTTAAACATGTTTCATAAAATCTAAAATTTAGGTTAAACTTACAGAGATTAACTTGCAGAGATTAATGCTGGGACCAAAAAATCGATTACTATAGTCGAGTGCCATGAGTGGCAAGGACTAATAAAATATTAGAACTGTGTATAGTTTTTATCTCTAATTTCAATAACCAATGGAATACAAATAAATCATATTTTAAAATTTTCTTAAGGTTTCAAGAACATGAAGTTTTTGAACCATATATAGTTTTTATCTCTACGAGAAATCCATGACACATGGTAAGCATCTGTCAATCAAAATCGAAAGAATATTAACGTGTGGTTGGAATCTATATTTAATACAAAGTTGCAATGGTCTATATGAATTTGCATTGCGTGCAATTAAAGTGTGAAAAGCTTAATGTATGTTTAAATATAAGTTCATAAATTATGTTTTTGCGAGAGTGTGTGCAAACGTTTTTATTATTTTTAGTGTACAAGTAAAACATTGAAATGTTTTCACTATGTGAGGAGAAACAAATTTGTGGTAGCTTTTTTAAATCTTTTATAAATGTATTTTTTATCATGAAATTAAATTTAATACTTATATTGGTGTAATATATTTGTGTACACTCAAGTTCAGTTTTGAAGAATTTGTTTTTTTATGTGCATAATATTTTTTTTTGGTAGATTTTGTTTTTTATTTTTCTGAGTTTTTCTACTAGTTTCTTAGACAATATATTAGAGGCATGCCAAAAGTGAAGACAACAAAGTTGCTAGATGGGATTTGAAGCAATATATATAAGGGAGTCTAAGACTATAAACTGATTTTTACATAAATTATTGGACTAGTAAGTCTAGACAATATATTAGAGACATAGCGAAAGTGAAGACAACAAAGTTGCTAAATGAGATTTGAAGCAATATATATAAGGGAGCCTAAGACCTTAAACTCATTTTTTACATAAATTATTGGACTAGTAAGTCCACACAATATGTTAGAGACATGACAAAATTGAAGACAACAAAGTTGCTAGATGGGATTTGAAGAAATATATATATATATATATATATATATATATATAAGGGACTCTAAGACCATAGACTCATTTTTTACATAAATTATTGGACTAGTAAATCTAGACAATATATTAGAGACATGGCAAAATTGAAGACAACAAAGTTGCTAGATGGGATTAAGTTGCTAGATGGGATTTGAAGCAATATATATAAGGGAGTGTAAGACCATAGACTCATTTTTTACATAAATTATTGGATTAGTAAGTCGAGACAATATTTGGAGACATGGCAAAAGTGAAGACAGTATATTAGAGACGTGAAAAAAGTGAAGACAACAAAGTTGCTAGATGGGATCTGAATCAATATATATAAGTGAGTCTATGAGTCTACGACCATAGACTCATTTTTTATATAAATTATTGGACTAGTAAGTCAAATCAGATCTCTTGGTGAGACATGTAAGGAAATGAGAATGTGTTCAGTATGTGTTATATTATTTCTACAACTAGTTTCACACATTGTACATTGTGTCGGACCACTTCCCCCTAGGGTTTGTAGGGGGTAGATTCATCCCATGGTTTTGTGCATGGGGTTTACAGATGGTTTTGGGCATGATGGTTTTCTGCCCATTGTACTTTGTAGATCTAGTTTGGAGGTTTGAAAATTGGATTGATAAGGTTGTAATTCTAGGGGTTTGAAAATTATTTTTGTTAGTTGAGTGAGTCTAAGCTATGGATAGTTTAATTTTCTGAGGTTCAGTGAAGTCCACAATTTTTAAAAGTAGATGTAAAAGTCTAAATTTGAGTCCAAGTCAAGTTGAGAATCATGAGTGGAGATTGGTTGAAAATTCAAGAAATGTTTCTATTGTAACAAAAAGAGAAGTTAAGTTGAGAATCATGAGTGGAGATTAGTTGAAAATTCAAGAAATGTTTTTGTTGTAACAAAAGAGAAAATAGTGCATTCTCTGTTGAACGTGACACCACTAATGCATTGAATTATTAAGTCAAAATTGAGAGGGGTTGAGTTATTTCAAATTCAGATAATAAGACATTTGAACTTGTTGTAAAAATCATTAACTTGGGTGCATTTTCAGTGGTAAAGGAGGAAAGCCCCTGCAAATACAATCTACAACCATGTTTTGAGAGATCTTAATGACAAACTTGATGTTGTTTCGAAACAAGCTCTACAACCTCCTCTTGGACATTGCGGAGCTTATGAATTTAGTAATGGACAATGGAACTCACATGTTTCTTCATGTCGAAACTCACATGAAATTGTTTATTATTTTCTCTTTATGGAAGGTTCACTGCACATATGATACACAATGCTGAAATTGGAAATGTACTGAGAGATGACATAATTAGATATGATACTAGAAAATTGTACAATTTCTATTTTTCATTGGCCTTCTAAAGGCATTTGATGTAACACACGGCCATGTATATATTCCATCATAAATATATAAAGTTTTTTTTCCTCTCCCATCCACCCTCCAACTAGTTACTAATTCACCATGGTAAAAAATAAAACAAAATTGAAAACTTTGATAATAACAAGATGGATGAAATTGTGATATAGATTGTTAGTCACTAATTTTATAACACATATTTTGTGAGTTTTAACATGGTTGAGATATTCTTTAAACATCTCTTTTATTTAAATTAGAAATAAATTAAATTAAATAAAAAATTAAGAATTATCGATATAAAACTTTAATAGATTGTTTAAAGTGTTCAAAACTTTGATTAATAACGAAAATATGAAATAGGAGAATGTTATTAATACATATTTTTGTGAGTTGCTAGATATTGATTGAGAATTTTCATATTTTTCACTAAATTTATAATGCATATATTCTGATACTAGATATCGAATTGAGATATTTTTATATTTTTAATACCATTTATAAATACACATTTTTTTGAGTTGCTAGATATGATTGACATATTTTTCCATATTTTTTATAAATAAACATAAATTTATTTAATAGGCAGTAAAAAAAAATTTATATTTTTTGGAGTCACTAGATATGATTGAGATATTTTTTTTATAAATTATAATAAAATTAATTTAGTAGAAAATTAAAAAAAATTAATATATTTAACCATTATGAAAAGTTAAAATAAATAATATTTAATATTAAGTATATTTTATTAACTATATTTTTCAAGTTATAATATATATATATGAAAATCTATTAAAATTC